>CAUYQU010088216.1:0-38488 GCA_963574635.1 Cheracebus regulus
GCCCCTTCCCCACAGAGCTGGGCCTTCCCGGGTTCAGCTGTGCTTGCTCTCAGTTCTCAGTGCTTCCAATTGCTGTTCTGCTTGTGGGGGTGAGACCAGCAGAGCCCGACTAAAAGGGCACCCAGTCCCGTATACTCCGCACCGAGAAGTGCTGCCCTGGGGCGCCGGCAAAACAGTTGCGCCAGCCAAAAGAGTCACGGGGACGACCCGTGTGGCTCCTTCACTGGGAATCTCCCAGTTTGTGGGCAACAAGAATTCGTCTGAAATTGCGGCGTCCACTCACTCTCTGCGCTTTCACTGGGAGCTACAATCCTGAGCTGCTGCTAATTGGCCATCTTGGATCTCTCTCCGCCCGGTGATGAAGTTTTTATGTTTCTTAGTTTTCCTTTGGCGGATGCCCGTTCCCCACAGAGCCGGATCTTCCCGGGTTCGCTGTGCTTGCTGTGAAACTCAGTCCTCAGCGCTTCCAATTGCTGTTTTCCTTGTCGGGATGGGACCAGCCGAGCCCGTCCGTCCGTATACTCCGCACCGAGAAGTGTTGCGCTGGGGCACCGGCAAAACAGCTGCGCTGGCCAAAAGAATTGCGCTGGCGACCCGTGTGGATCCTCTCCCGGGAATCTCCCAGTCTGTGGGCAACAAAAATTCGTCGGAAAGTGCGGCGTCCACTCGTTCTCTGCGCTTTCACTGAAAGCTACATTCCTGAGCTGCTGCTAATTGGCCATCTTGGATCTCTCTCCTATTCATGTTTTTTTATTGAATAAGTTTTTTGAGTTGATATTTTCCACGTTGTTACGTGTATTATTTTTATAATCAGAAAAGAGGTATTTTTTTTGAAGGACTGAAGTCAAACTTGGCAAAATATTCTCTCAGAATATGCAGGGTATTCCTTCTTCAGCTGTTCTAGCAACTCTCTTGATGTATGCTTTGCTGTCTGCACCTGTCTTTAATGTCCTAATACAGTCAGTGTGATCTGTGCCATGTGTTCTCTCTGGCTTTTTCCTTTCTCAGGACTCATTGTTTGTCATTCATTTTCTCTTTCTTCTTGGTGCTTGTAGCTTGGTAAGTAGACAGTTGTCTACAGTTCTTGAATGTGATCAAGGCTTTTTTGAAAGAGTTTCTTGATGATTTCATTTCTCATTAGTCTTACTATATAGAAACAGAGATTTTATAATTGCTGTTTTTTACTCTTTCAGTATTAAGATTCATGGCAGAAAGTTAAATATTATGGAACACTTGTGCTTCTGTTGACGTTAAGGTCCTGCAAACAGTGAAAGTACTTGTAAAGAATATTTTAGCCATCAAAATAGTACACACCTGAGCTAGGAAGTGTTAAACTCCTTGATAAAGACAAGGAAAATGGACCTAGGATTCAATATTATATCAAATTTTAGAATTGTTGAATACTTAACTTGCTTGTGAATATTAATATGCCTTTAATTGCTGTTTGAACAATTTGCCTATTGATGTTTGGGGGCCTACTGCTTTTATCTGTTGCCTGTTAATGTCATTTAGTAGACTGGGGTCTACCAAATTCTGATATTGCTAAAACTAAAAGACATAGTGCCTTTTTTTTTTTTTTAAACTAGTTCCTATATTTCTCTTGGTAGTAAGCCTGACATCTTTGATAATAATCAAGCTCTTTTATCATTCCATAACAACTTTTATGTACTTATTTGTATGCTAAGGTAAATACCTAGCTATGGAAAGAGACAGCTACCAAAAAATTATGAATAGTTTTTCTCATTGTTACTTAGCTTTTTCTCTCAGTTTGAACAAGTATTGTGTTGTCTTGTATTAATTCGAATTTTAAATATCTGCTATTTAAAATTCATTTTTGAAAGTAACATTCAAAATCCAGCCTTAATTTTCCAAAACATCAGACACATACTTTTTAATGATAGATCAGATTAATCAACTCTTAGTCATATTTTTAGATACTTATCAAAAGTTAAAAATTAACTACATAAATGGGTGTGTGATAATTTATGTTAATATTGGGCGAAAGATAGTAGGTTATTAGAGGTAACAGTTTATACTTTAGTATAATTGAAGAAGAGGTAGTTTATTGTGACTGATTTCTGTCTTTCAGGAGAATTTTTGGAAAAGGTACGACAGAAGAAAAAACATGATATCACTGTTTTGGACCTGGGATGTGGTAAAGGTGGAGATTTGCTCAAATGGAAAAAAGGAAGAATTAACAAGCTAGTTTGTACTGGTAAGATAAATAATAGTATGGGATAGCATAATTTGTAGTCAGACAAATGGAGAATAATGAGGATCATACCTAATTGCAAGGTATCTGGGACTATGCATGAGGTGGGGTTTTCAAAAAAGTTAGGGCCAAATGCTGTGGCTCATGGCTGTCATCCAGTACTTCCTGACAGTCACTTGAAGTCAGGAGTTTGAGACCAGCCTGGCCAACACTGTGAAACCCTGTCTCTACTAAAAATACAAAAAATAGCGGGGCGTGGTGGTACACACCTGTAATCCCAGCTACTCAGGAGGCTAAGGCATGAGAATCGCTTCAACCCGGGAGGTGGAGGTTGTAGTAAGCCGGAATTGAGTCATTGCACTCCAGCCTGGGTGACAGAGCAAGACTCGGTCTCAAAAAGAAAAAAAAAAATTTAGTTGCAAGACTTTCCTCATCGTTTTATGTTACGATTAATAAGCTTGGGATAACTTTTCCTTCCCAAAAGGAATGAAGCTATCAAAGGTGATTAGAGTCATGTCTAAAGGGCAGAAAAGGTTTCCATTGGCTAAAATAGAACAATTTGAACATTAAAAAAAAATAGCAGTTGGACACATCAAATCAAGAAAAAACATTGTTCACCCTTGGAGGTTGCTAAGAAACTTACTATTCTGAAACTTATAAATTAAGGGGAGGGAATCAAACAATTGTAATCAGAAGATTGAAAAGGCAATTCCTTTTTTTTTAAATCAAATAAATAGAGGAGGAATGATAGAATTAGAAAATCATTTTTTTCAGTCTCGATGAAATGATAGAACTAGGCAATAATTTATTTCTACTGCTGAAGCCATTAGGGGAAAAGTCGATAGGAATGTAATGAATCAGTCAATCAATTACCTTAGCCCAGTGATCAGTCTTTACACTGAAGTGGGACAAGCAGACGTCAGCGTCTTTCTGATGTGGTGGGTTAAAAGAGATATATAGCCCTGCTACTGAAGTACTGCCTAAATTAGCAGCTCTCAAATTTTTTGGTTTATAAGTCCTATACACTTAAAAATTACTGAGGATCCCAGAAAGCTTTTTTGTATGTAATTATGGTAAGTAGCTACTGATATTTACTATATTAGAAATTAAAGGTGAGAATTTTGAAAATATTTGTTAGTTTATTCAAATAAAATTTAGTAAGAAGGCTGGCTTTTACATTTTTGCAAATCCCTTTAGAGTCTGGAATTTCAGGAGACAACTGGATTCTCACATCTGTTTCTTCATCCAATATGTTGTGATTTTATTTTGGTTGATAAGTAGCTGTAAAATAAAGGAGTATTTAAATAGCCTTTTTTGATAATTGTAGATATTCCTATTTGTTACTACATTAAAACTCAGTAAGTGGTAGTTTCTTAAATAGTAGTTATTATATGGAATCTGAAACCTTACTAATGAACTTTTTATACTATATAACATTAAAATCCATGGATCTGTCTTGTACTTCCTGCATGGTTTTATAGTATTTGGAAAATATTGTTCACTAAGGTTATGCAGATCTTGTAATTGTTGAGAATCAAAAAATCACTGCCAATCAGAAAAGTACTGGGAAGAAGTTCATCACACAGTGATCAGTACAGGTTTTTCAGGATTGTAGTTCTTGAAAGTCCGTTTAATTTTTGGCAACAAATACACTGTGCATTATTTCCCTTTAAATCAGCAATCCCCAACCTTTTTAGCACCAGGGGCTGGTTTCATGGAAGACAGTTTTTCCACAGAAGCAGGGGATGGAATTCCACTTCAGATTATCAGGTGTTAGATTCTCATAAGGAGTGTGCTACCTAGCTTTCCTGCCACTCACCTGCTGTGCAGCCTGGTTCCTCACAGGCCATGGATCGGTAGTGGTTTGTGGCTCGAGGGTTAGGGAACTTTGCTTTAAGTGACAGGCTCACTTTGTTCATTTTCAAGAAAATGTGTGCCAGATAATCAAGTCTGCGTAACCATAGTTTGTCAGTCATTCAAGTCAAAATGATTTTCTCAGAAAAAATGTGGCCAGAACAGCTCAAAACTCAGAACAGGCATGTCAGTACTATTCTTGAAAATGACCATCAAACTTTGTTAGGTTGCAAAAATGTTTTGTTACTTCCGATTTCATCACACAGCATTTTTTAAAGTGTGTATTCAAGAGTCCAGGTTTAATAAAATTAATTTTCACTGCTTTATCAAGGGCATTCTTAAATAAAACTGGCTTTTCCCCCTTACCTATTGTATAGTGGTGAAGAATACATGAAGTACTGCCAGTACTATTTAGTGCTGCTACTTTGTATTTGTGATAAGATCCCAGTGTTTTACCTAAGGTTGCCTTTGCATCATCAGTGTGAACCTTAAAACAGGGAAAAGGGCAGGCTGAGCACAGTGGCTCATGCCTATAATCCCAGCACTTTGGGAGGCCAAGGAGAGTGGATCACTTGAGGCCAGGAGTTTGAGACCGGCTTGCCAACATGGTGAAACCCTGTCCTTTACCAAAAATACAAAAAATTAGCTGGGTATGGTGGCACACACCTGTAATCCCAGCTACTCGGGAGGCTAAGGTATGAGAATCACTTGAACCCCAGAGGCGAAGGTTGCAGTGAGCCAAGATCACACCACTGCACTCCAGCCTGGATGGTAGAGCAAGACTGTCTCAAAAACGGTGGGGGTGCGGGGGAAGGGGAGAAAAGGACAAATAACATTTTTTTATAAAAATATACCCTTGGTATTTCCAAAACTGGGCTTATTAGTCATGTTAGGTTTTGTAATTCAGATTGGAATATAACTTTCTGCTTTTTACTTTGAATAAGTGTTTAAAAATCGTGATAGAACTTTTCTAGCAGCAGTACCTATTGAGAAGCTGATAGGGCATTTGCATTGGAACAAAGCCCTTTTATTTTAAAGGAAATAAAACCTTTTTACTGGTACTAAGGCTGACTTTCATGCTAGAGTTTATCAGTTGAGATCAAGGTCTAGATTTCTGGCGTTCTGTCTTGATACTTACTAACACTCTTTCATCCTTTCAGATATTGCTGATGTTTCAATCAAACAGTGTCAGCAGCGGTATGAGGATATGAAAAATCGTCGTGATAGTGAATATATTTTCAGTGCAGAATTTATAACTGCTGACTGCTCAAAGGTACAGTTTGTTTGGTTGACTTATTTTTTACATTTTTAGTTTGGATAAATAATTTGTTTTAAAAATCAACTTATTTTTTACTTTTTAACAAAAATTTTTATTCTATTTTTTTGAGACAGGGTCTCGCTCTGTCACCCAGGCTGGAGTGCAATGGGATGATCTCAGCTCACTGCAACCTTTGCCTCCCAGGCTCCTGAGGAGCTGGGACTACAGGCACATATCCCCACACCCGGCTAATTTTTGTGTTTTTTTTGTAGAGACAGGGTTTTGTCATGTTGCCCAGGCTATCCTCAAACTCCTGAGCTCAAGTGATCTGCCCGCTTCCCATAGTGCTGGGATTACAGGCATGAGTCATGGTTCCCTGCCACCCATTTTTTAAAATGTGCTTTGAAACTTTAAAAACCTTGGGACATGCATTTTTACTTTCGACTGGAAATTCTGTTATGATGAATTCCCTTAAATGACTCATTGAACACTTAATAATTTTTTGCTTTTAATAATTTGAATTGAAATTAGTTGTTGCTTTTCTGTTTGGACGTCATTTGTTTTCCAGTATTTTGAAATATAACTGAACTTACATTTTGTTTTGTTCATCTTGTAATTTATTGGTTTCTCAACATATCAGAGGCTGTTTGTTTTTTTCTACCTTCCACCTGTTTCCGAATTTCTTATAAAGAACTGCAGAGGCACTTGAGGGGTGAAAGTCTTACCATGAACTTTCTGTTCTTCATTGACTTATTGGCTCATTGGACTGTTAAAGATACCTTTAATCATACACATTTTGTTTGAAATTTGAAAGTGAAAAAGATAAATGGAAGTATACTGCCAGAAAGTTGTAATATCTTTAAAACATTTTTGCATTTTTTAAAAAACGCCAAAGGTCAGGTGTTGTTTTTTAATCCAAGTTATTGTTGAATGTCATTTTATTTTAGCTATCAAGTGATGAAAGGATCAACTTGAAATGTCATAATTTGATATATTTTTTAAACATGATTTCAGAGTCCCTTGGTTTTTAAATACTGAAAAAATGGGAATCAGATTCTTCTGTTAAAATAGAATACATGTATGATTTTCATGTGCCCTTTATCGTATAAGGGAAAGGATAGGTTGAAGATTGTGAGGAAAAGGAAAAACCTTACATTCTAGTAATTAATTTACTAAAAAGTGTTTAATCTGTGTTGTAGTTACCTCAAAATCTTAACTCATTTTAATTGGTTTCAGGAACTTCTGATTGACAAATTTCGTGACCCACAAATGTGTTTTGACATCTGCAGTTGTCAGTTTGTCTGTCATTACTCGTTTGAGTCCTATGAGCAGGCTGACATGATGCTAAGAAATGCGTGTGAGAGACTTAGCCCTGGGGGCTATTTTATTGGTACTACTCCCAATAGCTTTGAATTGATGTAAGTGTTTTTAATTATATTGTGGTTTATGAAATATTCAGTATTAAGTAGCAAATGTTTATTAGAGATAGATTCTATAAAAAACATGCTGTTTTAATCTTATAAGTGTTGAACACTTTCATAAGATATTTGAGTAGACATTCAGCATTTAAGTTCAAAAGACAAATTTACAGATGAATTTTTAAAAGTTCGTCTTTATGTGTAAGCTAGAGACTTAAGTTATAGTGATAGACAAACTGCAGGTCAGACACGTAGACATAGAGACTTAACAGCTGTCATGAGACACAATGATACCTACTTCCAGCTTAATTTTATTGGTGTGACTGTTAGTGATCTTTTAGTATATTGCTTCTTAAAAGGAGCTCAGATCAAGAGAATACAGTGGCTCACACCTGTAATCACAACATTTTGGGAGGCCAAGGCAGGAGGATTGCTTGAGGCCAGGAGTTTGAGACCAGCCTGGACAACATAGTGAGACCTTGTCTCTACAAAAAATTTACCAATTAGCCAGGCATGGTGGTATGCCCTTGTAGTCCTTACTCGGGAGGCTGAGCCCAGGAGTTGGGGACTGTAGTGAGTTATGATCACACCAACACACTCCAGCCTGAGTGACAGAGTAAGATCCTGTCACTTTAAAAAAAAAAAAAAGGTAGCCCAGATCTAATTAAAAAGCTAATCAAGTGTGCATCATGTAGTTTTTCACATGCATAGTCTGAGCAAAATAAGTCTAATCACAGTTTTAATCTTTTTATTTTGTTTGGGGGATAACCTTGATAGAAGACGCCTTGAAGCTTCAGAAACAGAATCATTTGGAAATGAAATATATACTGTGAAATTTCAGAAGAAAGGAGATTATCCTTTATTTGGCTGCAAATATGACTTCAACTTGGAAGGTGTTGTGGATGTCCCTGAATTCTTGGTCTATTTTCCATTACTAAATGAGTAAGAAGTCATTAATCTGTTCACTCTTTTCTTTTTGTCTTAAGGGAAAGAAAAAGGAGGAAAAGCAATATTTCTTTTACCTTTATTTTAAAAGAGGGCCTAAGAAAAAGTACAATCTCGTTTTTTGTTTGATTTTTAAAAAAAGACTAGCCTCAAATCTAGGGGATTGGTGCCATAGGTCTTATATAGCCTAACTTAAATTAGTTTTCCTTCATTCCTGGAATTTTTTAATCCTATGGGTGAAAAAGGGGACCAGTGGTGCAAAATGTGGTACAAAATGCCTGACACTGCAAATAGCAAAATTTTTTTTTTTAGTGACTGCTGGAAACTTTGATGATAAACAGTGAGTCTTCATAAATCAGAGATCTTCCTGTTGTCAGAGATGAGTATTAAAAGTTGTTTGCATTTTATTATAGCTTTGAAATTGCCTGTGTCTCACAGGCAATGTTGATAAAATCCTGATTCAGGAACGTTTTCTCCCATGTGCCTGAATTCCTAGGAGTCCTGACAAACTGTAGACACAGGAAAATCTGGGGGTAACTGGGCCTTATCAGGTAAGGCTTTAAGGCCTTGTGATGCAACTTGGTTTCCAGAGTTTCCCTGATGGGGAGACTATAAAAGTCAGCTTAAATGTAGGCCATGTCATGAGTGATTGAACTTGATTTTCTACTTTTTAAAACAAAAATCTTTTATTTTAAATATTAACTGAATAAAAGAAGAAGGTTATTGTCTGCTTATTTTTGCTTGGTGATTATTTGATTTGTAACTCAGTCTGTAAAATTAGGGGTACAGTATTTTCAGGAGTTTCATAATAGCTTATTTAATTATATAAGAAAGCTAAGTAGCATTGTGACTCAACGTGAGGAAAGTACTGTGCATAATTTTATAAGTATAAACCATTTACAAAATTTAAAAATACCAATTTCATTTTAGTTTTTAATTTTTAAAACTAATAAACTTTGGGGAAATGTTATTGCTCTTCAACTTTATTTTAAAAAGAACTTAATTGTGGAATGTTGTTGAGTATGTTTAATATGTTAGCTTGAGATTTTAGTTAACGGACTTGGTGATTTTAGTATAATCCAAAAGGTAAAGAATAATACAAAAGATTTGTTTTAAGTGCTAAGCAAGAACTAGCAGTCTTTTTTTTGTTTGTTTTAACTGAAATTGCCTAATGATGGTAAACCTAAGTCATCACTTAACTATCTAATTTTTTAAAAAAATTATTTATTGAAACAGTATTGGAGGAAATAGAATATGAAAATGTGTAAGGGTTTTTGAGATGCCTTTTTGCCATTTCATTAAGAAACTGAACAGAAGTAAGTTTTTTATGTGGCAAAAACTATTCATATTGGGTCTCAATTCTTTGAGTCATGTTATTTTTCAGATGTAAAACTTGGTTTCATTTCTAAAGGCTTATTTTAGAGATTTACAAAAGAAAATGAACTGCATGGAATAAAAGAGTTATTTTTCTCATGTTGCCTTTCCAAGGAGGGTTAATTGAAGTAACAGAATCCTGCCTTATTTATTTATATCTCTTACATAGAAACCTCAGCAGCCCTCCCACCTAACTTTCAGGGTTTCCTCCCTCCCTTCCACTCTTGTTTTTTCTGCTGCCTGAAGTCATCTCCAGATTCCCTCTTGTTGTCTACAAATATATAATTATAAACTTGGGAAATGCAGTGAGGAAAAAAAATACCTGAGAGTCTAACAGAGAGACCTAATATAATTGAAGATTTAAGGAAGACGCTTGTAAAGTGATGTTTGAGTCAGGATCTAAAGGTTGGAATAGTAGGTGGGCAGCTGAAGACTGGACGGAAGAATGCTCCTGACAAGAGGACAGTGTGTATGAGGGCCCTGCAGTGGGAACGCCAGGCTAGTCCAGGATGCTGAAAGAAGGCCCATCATGACTGATCATGGGGGATGTCCCAAAATGAGGCAGCATTCCTTTACAGATGAATATCTTAGAGACCATGTTCTGTGTCCTGAGTACACTGGAGCCCAGTGGAGGGTGTTAAGGAAGGTAGTGACATGACTCAGGTCCATATTTCTGAAAGCTTAATCTGGCTGCGACTGGAAAATTCATTGAGGGAGAGTTAAGAATGGAAGCAGGGGACAAGCAAAATGAGTTTTTGGACTGGTACCACTGAGTGGTGATCGTGACTGAAGCAGCATTGTATCAAATGCAGGAGGTAAGAAGTGGACCTATTTGAAATTGATGTTTTCTAGGTAAAATAGAGATGACTTAGTGATGTGTATTGAGCCCAATGGGTAAAAGAGAGGGGGAGATGGCATGGATCATTAGATGGATTTATTGAAATGGCAGACACAGGCAGAAAAAGAGTAGTGATGTTCAGCCTTAGGTGTGGGAAGTTAGAAAGTACCAGTGACACATGCAGGTGAAGATTTTTAATAAGCAGTACAATCAGTGAGTTACTAGAGAGAGCTGAACTACAGATAGTTCAGGTGGAAGAGAGTAGGGCTCTGGGCCGAACTCTTCAGAATCTTGAAGTTTAAAAGTTGGGTTTAAAAAAAAAAGAAACCTGCAAGTAAAATGGAAAAAAAAATGCAAAGAAGCAGTCCATGATGGATAAAAATTAATGGTGTTTCTTGCCAGAGAAGTCGAGATATGAAAGTGAATCTTTAAGAAAGAAGTCAGCAGCTATTTTCAGTGCTGCTGTGAGAGATCAAGTAAAGTAAAATGGAATCAGTAGAAAAGAGTTTCCTACAGCTCTTCTTCCCTATCTCATTGCTCTGGAGACTCTTTCATTTGCTTACTGACCTATGTGTTATACTAAAAGAGCTATCTGAAACCCCCTGAGGTTTAGAATGCGTATTTCTTTTAGATATGATTATGTTATTTTTGATTCATTTTTTATTACTCTATTGTGAATTTATGAAGGAAATGGTAGCTTTTTTAGTTAAGTCCAGAAGATGTCACTGTTGTACAAAAGTCAGTTGAGGAATTACAAACATTTTGGAAGCTTTTTCATTAAGTATTCTTTTTTGGACAGAATGGCAAAGAAATACAATATGAAACTAGTCTACAAAAAAACATTTCGGGAATTTTACGAAGAAAAGATTAAGAACAATGAAAATAAAATGCTGTTAAAACGAATGCAGGCCTTGGAGGTGAGTTTTTAGAAAAGATGTAAAAATTCCAGTCATGGTGAACTCGTTCAGCTGTTCTTGAGATCCTTGCTAGGCCATCTGGACATGAAGTAATTATGTGTATTACACTTTTCAGCACCTAGGACAGAGCTTGATGCAGAAACTGCATGATGAGTGTTCATTAAATACTTGATGAAAGAATGTTGTTACCAAATTTTGTTTTCTGGATAGTACTGCTTTAAAATAGGATTTCTCAACCTCAGAACTGTTGACATTTTGTTCTGGATAATTTCTTGCTGTGAGATGCTGTGCATTGTAGGAGATTCAGTAGCATTCCTGGCTTCTACCCACTAGATGCCTTCTAGTGACACCCTTGTCCTCAGTTGTAACCAAATGTCTCCAGATGTTGCCAAATGTCCTCTGGTGGGCAAAATTGCCCCAAGTTAAGAACCATTTCTTTGCAACAGTGTCTTTTGGTTACGAGAGTAATTTAGAACCTTCCTGGCCAGTGTCCACACAAGCTTGTACCGTGCATAATTTTGTTGTACAGTAATTCTTTAGCGGGGTTCCAGTCTTTTAGACTGTATTGTTGCTGAGACCTCTCCTGTCCTAATGCAGCAGTGAAGGTATCTATATAAACTTCAAGCACACAGCCATTGATTGTTTTTCCTTTTTCTCCTTATCAGACAATATCTGGTTGGACAGACCTAAAATATTCAGTGAACATTTTTTTTATTGATCAGGGGAATCATATTCATCAAATGGATATTAAACTTCTTTAGAGAGTTTATTCAGTTTAAGTACTTTAAGCACTTAACCTTATAATTACTTCCATGAAGTAGGCAGAATGGTAACTTTTCACTTGTTTTTCCTATTTTTTTTTTTTTTTTTTAAATGACAGGGTCTCGCTCTGTTGCCCAGGCTGGAGTGCAGTGATGCAATCGGAGCTCTCTGAGCCCTTCACCTTCTGGACTCCAGTCATTCTCCCACCTCAACCTCCTGAGTACCTATGACTACAGGCGTGTGTCACCACACCGTGCTCATTTTTAAACTTTTTGTACTGGTAGGGTTTCGCCATGTTGCCCAGGCTGGTCTCAACCTGCTGGCCTCATCAAGCGATTCTCCCGCCTTGGCCTCCCAAAGTACTGGGATTACAGGTATGAGCCACTGCACGGGGCCACTTTTCACATTTAAGTGGGCAGCCTGAGGCTCAGAGGTTAAATGACTTGCTCAAGGCAATATAGCTACTGATCTTTAGAGTTTCTTCAGTTTTTGTAGATAATATTCAAACAAAAGTCTCTTACTGAAGTACCTGCACCCAGCCACTCCCACATGTTGAGGGGGAAGACTTTCTGTAAATTCGAAATTGTCTTTTGAGAGACATAATCAATAAAATGTTACATTCTTTATTAGTTATATTTTCTATACTTTAGATCTAAGAATGTTTTTATTGGCTTGATCTTAGGAAGGGAGGCTGGTTTTGTTTGTCTTGAGGAAGAGGAGAAAACTAGCAAAACCATGTGTGGATAACTTCCCCCCCAATCCCACACACACATGCATTACCTTTAGCATATTGCCTTTATTTGATGGTGTTTTGCACGACAATGATCAATTATTTAGCCTTTCTCTTAGCATACAGGTAGTGAATTCACTTGTGTAATTTATGTCAAAATGTACTTAGGTGCTAGGGTATGGGCTAACAAAAATTTTATGGCATGTTAGTCCAGTGAATAATGCAGTCCATGGTGGAAATTTTAGTATTGAGAAGCATTCCAAGTACAGTGAGTATATAAAGGGCCTTTTGGGAAGAAAGAAGACTGGAAGAGATTGAAAGAGGACAGGCAGAGAAACCTGAGAGCACAGGGGATGTTCGACCAAGTAGTACTAATGGCTTTCACATTTTTTCAATGATCTTTCTTCTCTCCCAGTACTGCCCTTGAGGATATGACCTGTTAGCATGGCTGTCTGGGGACAGTAGCAGTAATAACATGCAGTTTGAAAATTTATTTGGTTTTCCTACTTCTTGACCAAGTCACTCTGGTGGGCCTGTAAAGGACTTGGAGCAGGAAAGGACATGACCAAATAAGAGTTAGGACACTAGTTGGGTGGCATAATGGAGGATGTTTTGGAGGGACGTTGAAACCAGACCAAAGGTGGAAAGAGCAGTTGGATGCCACTGCTTTCGATCAGGTCAGAGGTTTAAATGGATCTGTTTCTTGATATTTGCCATAAAAAGTCTTTTCCTGAAGCATTCAGCTTTCATCTGGGTTCAGCACTAGAACCAATAAAACTTTTCTGCTTTCCTGGAATATTGGAACAGAGAGAAGAAAGAATGAAAATATGTAGGCCCTGGAACTGTAGGTCCTGATGCCTGTGTTCTTTTTTTCACTGGCAAACATATACTAGGGACAGTTCTGGAAAAGTAACTCCTTTTAGAGAAGACACTAAGATATACATGTTTTAAGATGTTTTGGGCCAGGCATGGTGGCTTAAGCCTGTAACCTCAGCACTTTGGGAGGCCGAGACGAGCAGATCACCTGAGGTCAAGAGTTCAAGACAAGCTGGCCAACATGGTGAAATACCATCTCTACTAAAAATACAAAATTAGCTGAGTATGGTGGTGCATGCCTGTAATCCCAGCTACTTGGGAGACTGAGGCAGGAGAATCACCTGAACCCAGGAAGTGGAGGTTGCAGTGATTGGAAATTGTGCCACTACACTCCAGACGGAGCGACAAAACTGAAACTCCCTCTCAAAAAATGAGTTTTGAAAAACAATGATGTTTTACAGCTTTGTAATCATGTTTTGGTTGGTCTTTCAAAATGATCAGTAGAGGAGAGAAATGGTATCCAGTGATAAGCAGATAATCACATGGAGGATAAGTTGAAGAATAAGTTTACAACAAAATAGTTTGGCAGGCATTCAAAAATGAAGTTCAGAAGCTTTGTGATATGGTAAAACTACAGCATGTGGAATTAAAGTTAAAAAAATCTGATTGATAGTCTGTGTTCTTTATCACATCCCTGTGTTGGGATGTGATACAAAGTAAGGTGGCTTGTGCTAATGATATGGCAGTCCCAAATAGCTGAACACTTTAAAAACAGCACATAAATAGGTTAATTTCTAATGCCTGAACTTGCTGCAGGATGTTTATAAAGAAAAGAGACAAAGATACTGTAAAGTAGATATTCATAGATCATTTTCTTAAAAGTTTATTAGGGAGTTGTAAGTTTAAAGTGTTTCCTTTTTAGCTGGTTTGTTGCAGTAAGACAAAGAATTATAAATGAATTATATTATTAAAGAATATAACCTTTGTAGAGGAGATGGTTCTATTAACTATTTATGTAATTTATTGTATTTTGATTTACATGTATGTGGTTTGTATTTTGAGGGGGTAGTGGGGGAGACAGAGTCTCTCTCTGTCACCCAAGCTGGAGTACACTGGCACCATCTTGGCTCATTGCATGTCCTCCCCACTGAGTCCCCCCAACTTCTCCCGACCCTGGCTCAAGTGATCCTTTCACTTCAGCCTTCTGAGTAGCTGGGACTACAGGTGCGCACCACCATGCCTGGCTACTTTTTGTATTTTTTTTGTAGAGATAAGATGTTGACATGTTGTGCAGGTTAGTCTTGAACCCCTGAGCTCAAGTGATCTGCCTTGGCCTCCCAAAGTGCTGGGATTACAGGCGTGAGCCACTGAGCCAGGCCTGATTTACATGTATTAAAAGGCATAATGCAAATACTATAAAGGGATATCACTTAAAATGGATTGAAAATAGCACTTGAAGTAATTTGAATAAACATTTGGCCAGCATACCCTTAAAAACAGCATGTTTTTCTGTCCCTTCTCCAGAGTCTTATATAAATATGGGAAATGTCTATATTTTGAAGGCTGGATTATTAAACAGAGTTCTATGTTGACTTGACTTTTTAATTTGTATTATTTGTAATTGCCCTTTATGCTTTTCATGGCTATTAAATCACTATTATTTTAATATTTAGCTCTTTTTATGACATCTTTAAGCTCTGTGTTTGTGACATACAAAGCCTTTGGCTAGCAGTAGAGAAGGTACAAGTGTTTGCTGCTAAATGGTTCTTGGTGGTGACTAAATTATGTAGCTTATTCCAGCTATGAATATCCTAAGATTGTGATAAAAGTTGACCATAAGACTGTATGTGGTGGTTTACACCTATGATCTCAGCACTTTAGGAGGCTGAAGTATGAGGATTCTTTGAGCCCAGGAGTTTAAGACCAGCCGGGGCAACATACTGAGACCTTGTCTCTACAAAAAAAAATTTTTTTAATTAGCCAGTATGGTGGCTTTTGCCTATAGTTACAGCTACCTAGGATACTGAGGTGGGAGGATCACTTGAGCTTGGGAGGCCAGGGTTGCAATGAGCAAGAGATCCTGCCACTGCAGTACAGCCTGGGAGACAGAGCAAGACTGTCGCAAAAAAGTTGCTGGTTTAAGAGAGGATTCCTCCTTTATTTATTTATTTATTTATTTATTTTTCATATTTCAAAAGTATGTGTAGTTTACATTCCTAAAATAGTACTTATGGATTATCCTAATTATGGTATTTCAGTGATTTAGTGTGTTTATTTCTGAATTGCAAATTTCAATGTATTATTGTAACTAGGACTTTTCATCGGTTTCCCCAGCCGTATCCTGCAAATGAGAATTCTAAACTTGTCTCTGAGAAGGTGGATGACTATGAACATGCAGCAAAGTACATGAAGAACAGTCAAGTAAGGTTACCTTTGGTAAGTTTTCATTTTGGGAAGTATTTTATAGTGAATGAAAAAACATGCATTATGTGAAGACATAGGAAATTATTTCACTTGTTTACAATACTTGGGGTTACTGACTTACAAATCAGTTATTTCCCCTAAGTTATGTTGACTTCTTATAACCACAGAATATGGAATAACACTTATTTCAGTGGACTGAGAATGGAGTGCTCTATCTGAGGCAGTGAGAATAGAGAAAAAATTACAGGCTTGGTGTGCAAGTTGCCTGCTAATGTAGGCACCAATGAATCACAGCGTTTCATACATAGAATTCAAGGGTCCAGGAATTTAAATGGGAAAATATTATATCTCTTCACTTCTGTGTAAAAGTTTACATTTCAGAAATGATGAAAACAACAGTACAACAGTGATATTAGCTGCTGCTATGACTTTGTCATCAGTAGAAATTACAGATATTTTCATAGCACATTTTTGCTAATATCTTAGAATATTGTTTTCATTTATCACATCTGGAAAATTACGTCACTAGAACTGCCAGTAGATCTTGTTATTATAGTTAATGGTGTGTGCAAAGCATCACATTTTTAATATTTTGATAGCTACATAAATATAATTTATTTCCTTTGTGTGGTATGTATTTTTTATTTCTTTGAAAAAAACACAAAAATTATATTTTTTCCACCAGTGCTCTTTGATGTTTTCATTTTCCAAATTAAGAATATAAGATAGATGCATTTTCCAGTTACACACACACACTGTGCCCTCTTCCCACACATTCACCCTTTGCTTGAGAATTCGCAGGTTAGAGAATATGGCAAGAGGATTAAAGTATGAGAAGATGGCTTTCAAAGTTAATCTCACTGATTTTTATGCTCAGATCACAATATGATTAGCAGTGAATTAAATGTGTATTTACAGTGAAGTTATGGTCTTTTGGCCGTCTCTGCCCATTATGTAGGAATAAGCATATGTTTACTTCCATATTTATTCTAAAATCTTCTTTTTCTCTTTTGTAATTTTAGGGAACCTTAAGTAAATCAGAATGGGAAGCTACAAGTGAGTATATCATCAGCATAGGTTAACCGATAATTTCAAAGATCCTGTTTCAAAGTGGTCATTAAAACCTGAAAAAAGGCTGGGCGCAGCGGCTCACACCCATAATCTCAGTATTTTGGGGTGCCAAGACAGACAGATTCCTTGAGCCCAGAAGTTCAGACTAGCCTGGGTGACATGGCAGATGCTCTCTCTACCAAAAATATGAAACAATTAGCCAGTCGTGGTGGCACGTGCTTGTAGTCCGGCTACTCAGGAGGCTGAGGTGGGATAATTGCTTGAGCCTGGGAAGTCAAGGCTGCAGTGAGCTGTAATCACACCACTGCACTCCAATCTGCGACACAGTGAGACTGCGTCTCAAAAAAAAAAAATCTGAAAACTTTTGAGTTTTTCTGGCACATTTTATGTTGTATTTGTGTTTACACACACACCTATATTTCTACATACGTCTAATCCTCCTTGCTTACACAGCTGTGTAGTGCCAAGAGAAGATATATTGTACACAGGGTCTTGCTCAGCATAAACTTTAGTGAGCATATGTAAACATTGTCACTGTCTGTTTGTTACTAAGGAGGCATCTCTATTTGAAGTGTTTACTTCAGATTTCTAGTGAAATTTTTGGCTTATAGAATACTTGCATGTCTTTTTTTATTCTGGCCACTCTGATGTGACAGTGAAGGCATAATATTAGAACATTCAATGAAACATCCATGAGCAGGATGTGTTAGAGGTGTGCGCGATAGGGGACAAGTGTGATGCAGAAAAATTCTGAAGTGAAATTTCTATGTTCAGAAGAGAGGCCAGCAGCACAGCAAATCTAGGAAGGCCTGTGGTTCTTCAGCAGTGGGTGTTGAGGAAGTCAGGTCACAGAGTCTCACTGTTACCATAGGAATCCCCATATATGGTTGTTGTTGATCTCGAGGCACAAGTGGTCATTAAGGACAATGTATTTGATAAACATTACTGATTTACATGAAGCTCTGTGAAAGGTAAAGTAAAATAAAGATGTTAAATCTCTACCTTCTAGAAGTGTACACTCTAATGGAAGGAACAGACACAAATAAACATACTACCAGGTGAACTTTTAATTGCTAATGTTACTGTAGTGGGGAACAAAGGTGAAGGAGAGCTTAATGAAAACTAATGAAATCTGGGAGGTAGTAATAATATTACTGAGTGTTGAACACATGCAGGCATGTGTAACTCATTTCATCCTTATAATAACTCACATGTTGTAACTCATTTAATCCTCACAATGACTTTATGAGTAGAGTATTATATCTCCTTTCACAAATGAGAAAACTAACAACTTAGCTAAGGTCACAGAGCTAACCTGTGGTTAGCTTACCTAAGTGATCTGTCATCTTAACCATGGTTTCATGGAAGCCTGGCAAAAGGAAAATTTAGTAAGACTTCCTGAGTTGGATAGAGAAGAAAAGGAAAAGAGTCAAGCAAGACCAGTATTTTGAGGCTGTTTGTCTCTGAACATTGGTACCATTACTAGAAATGGAACTGGAGGGTGTTTTACACATATGATCATCCTTGACACACTGGTAAGCATGTGCATAAACTATTGATTTATTGCTTTTTTCCTGCAGTGGAGACTGGTTACCTGTCTTAGATACCTGCTAGTCCTAAAGTAGGGTGTAAATTTTGATCAAGGGTCATCATGATGGTGGTACTGGCTGTGGCTTAGAAATGTATTTTTATATTATTAAGTGGGGACTTTAGTCATAATGTACTAATGAAAAATTAGATGGCCCCAGACAGTTGGAAGAGATGGGCTGGACATATAAAAAAAGCAATGGCCAAATTGCAGCTAGGATATAGCACCCCAGGACTGTTTGGCTCTTTGGTGAATTGCACTATTCTGTGCTAGAGGACTTTGTTTGTTAGAGCGTATCTTGCATGGCATCGTGAGTCTAAAAGGCCCAAGCTACACTTTAGACTTCTACTGGTCTGATCATTAAGCTATCACCAGAGCCACCTCTCCTCAAGAAGATAGCTTTAAATGAGAAAGGAGAGAATTGCTGTTTATTTGTTTCTGGAAGTGGAAGTGATTCACGATTTGATTTTTTAAAATCCCAATTGAAATGCCTGCATAGAAGGCATTTTATACAATAAGTGGGACTTTTCAGGAGTTTCAAGTTAGAAAGAAAGTTACTAATTATGTATTGAAAATCAGACTCTAGCATGTTAGTGGTTTCAATTAACCCTAAACGAAGACAGGGCAGGACTGAAGGGTTGTTTGTAATTGGTATGGGCATGTTGGGGGTGGGATTTGGCAGGGCTGGACTGCACAAAGGTCACACAGAGTAGGGGACAGTTGTGAGTGCTGACGTGCTGTGCATGCTGATGTGCTACAAGTGTTGGGGACTGCTTTTTCTCCTTACCTTCTGGCAAGAGCTGCAGGGTAGATGAACACCCTTCCTGTTTTCTATTCTATTACTGTGCTGCTAGCCACACTTCAACTAAAAGAAATTGGAAACTGGCAAATAAGGAGCAGAGAATAGCCTGACCAAAGTAGCATATTGGAAAGACTGCTGTGGTATTCCTGTACCAGTTGAGTTGAAAGAGCAAGAAGCTGGAGTCTTAGGAGGCTATCAAGCAGTTAGCTATGTTCATCTACCCTCCCTTCAAAAGTCATCTCAAGGAGTGAGAACTCCCGCTTAGATAGACTTGATCTTGACTCACTGTTGAGTATCCTGAAACGTGCCCTTGTGGTGTTTTCAGGATTTGTCACCTTTTCAGGTATTTTCTTGCCTTAAAATCTGTTGGCATTTTATTAGAAGATATACAGGCATACCTTGGAGATGTATCTCCAGTGAGCAGGAGGCCTCACTCCTTGAGATGACTTTTGAAGGGAGGGTAGATGAACACAGCTAACTGCCTGATAGCCTCACAAGACTCCAGCTTCTTGCTCTTCCAGCCCAACTTGCTACAGGTGTACCATAGCAGTCTCCAAAATACTACTTTGGTCATGCTGTTCTCTGCTCCTTATTTACCAGTTTCCAGTCAGTATCTTTTAGTTGAAATTAAATGTGGCTAGCAGCACAGTGATAGGACAGAATACAGGCAGGGGCCTGTTTATCATAGAAAATCAAAGCATGCTCAGCCACGCAGTTGTCACCATTATAAAGCAAGTCACTGAGAATGTTTGGTCTCCCAGTGCATATAAAAATTATATTTACACTATACTGTAGTCTGTTAAGTGTGCAGTAGTGTTGTAGCTGAAAACAGTGTACATACCTTAATTTAAAGCTACTTCATTGGTAAAAAATGATAGTAATCATCTGAACCTTCAGCGAATCTGAATCTTCTTTGCTGGTGAAGGGTTTTTCCTCAATAGGAGAAATACTCTCGCTGGGTGGTGGCTGCTGAAGGTTGGTGTGGCTGTGGCAGTTAAGACAATGAAATTTGCCTCATCGATTGACCATTCTTTCACAAAAGATTTCTCTGTAGCATGCAATGCTGTTTGATAGCGTTTTACCCACTATAGAACTTATTTCTAAATTGGAGTCACTCCTCTGAAAATCTACTGCTGCTTTATCAACTAAGTTTATGTAACATTAATATTCTAAATCCTTTATTGTCATTTCAACAATGTTCCCAGTGTCTTTACCAGAAGTAGATTCCATCTCAAGCTCATCCCTGAGAAGCAACTCATTTGTCCAAGATTGCTCATGAGATTGCAGCAATTCAGTCACATCTACAGGTTCCACTTGAATTCTAGTTCTCCCGCTGTTGCAGCTACTTTCTCCACTGATGTGTTGAACCCCTTGAAGTCATGCATGAGGGTTGGAATCCAGATCTTCTAAACTCCTGTTCATGTTGATATTTTGAGCTCATCCTATGAAGCATGAGCATTCTTTTTTTTTTTTTTTTTTTTACCGTCAATAAGAAATTTACTTGTTTTTAAAAAATCCAAATGCTGGCATTGTCCAGAAAAATATAAGTTTTATTTATAATTATTATAAAGTTGAACCGCTGAAACTTGTTCACTGGAACATTTTAACTTGCACTAATGCTTTATGTCTCTGTATTTATATTAAAAATTCACAAATGAAAATGGAAAAACTGTCAACACCTGATTTCTGTCCCCTATTTTTCCACTCACAATCATATATACTTAGATACCTTTTGACCCTATGGAAAAAAAAATTATCTAACTTTCAGAACTACAAATAACAGGAAGAAGAGACTTTTTTTTTTTTTGAGAATGAAATATTTCCCATCATAGTGGATTCTTAAGCACGTTCTCCACATATGCAGTGTGCTAGCTGGATGTCTTGGCATAATTGTTACATGTTTGGCATAGATAGCACAAAGGTTGGTGTCTTCAAAAATGCCAATCAGATAGGCCTCACTTGCCTCCTGCAAAGCACTGAGAGCTGTGCTCTGGAAGCGCAGATCTGTTTTAAAGTCCTGAGCAATTTTTTGCACCAGATGCTGGAAGGGAAGTTTGCAAATCAGAAGTTCAGTGGACTTCTGAAAACATCTGATTTCACGGAGTGCCACAGTACCAGGCCTGTAACGATGAGGTTTCTTCACCCCTCCAGTAGAGGGTGCACTCTTGTGAGCAGCTTTTATAGCCAGTTGCTTCCTGGGTGCCTTACCACCGGTAGATTTGTGGGCAGTCTGCTTTGTACGAGCCATGGTATAGAGACCTCCTTACTTACCCGCCTTCTTCAGCTGGAGCTCGGTGAGTGAGAGGTAGCGCTGGCATTGGAGAGCGACCAGCATGAGTATTCTTAATGGTAGCTAGATGATGAATCCTTTCCATCACGTTTTTAATTTACTTCAGATCCATCAGAGAAATCACTATCTATGGCAGCTATAGCCTTACAAAATGTATTTCTTAAATAATAAGACTTAAAAATAAAAATCACTCATTGATCCACGGGCTGCAGAATGTATGTTGTATTAGCAGGCATGAAAATAACATTAATCTCCTTGTACATCTTCGAGCCATTGATCACCACCTGCAGAGGTCAGTCCTGCAGATGCTGACTCATGGTTGTCAGCTGCTTTCAGAGGGCGATTGCAGCTAACCAACATGACTCCCTGTCCTTCCTTATATTTATTCAGTATAGTTTTAATAACAGAGGTTCTAAGTCAACATGCTCATGGATAATTAACATGATTAAAAGAGTGGTTTTACGAATGATAAAAGGTCTTGGTTCCCAGGCCCAAAGTAAACACTATTAATAGGTAATTCTCCTTCAGGCTCCCCCTAAGAGGGCCATCCAGCACAATGTTTATGTGAGTAAACAAATTAGAGTAGAGACAAAGGGATATGGGGTAAACAGACTTTAACTGGAGAAACTTTTATTGTCCCTAATCTTTTTTACTCTATGACTTAAAGTTCTAACATAACCTATAACTTTCCCTAATATTTCTCTAATATTTTGCAAGCCACCCCAAGTGAATCCCAACACATCTTCATCTGTCCTCCTGGATGAACAGGCACATTGCCAATGAGCAGTAATATTTTGAAAATAACTTTATTTTTCTGAGCAATAGGTCTCAACAGTAGGCTTAAAATACTCAGTAAACAGTGATGTGAACAGATATGCTGTCATCCAGGCTTCGTTCCATTTATAGAACATGAGCAGAGAAGATTTTGCATAATTCTTAAGGGCCTCAGGATTTTTGGAAGGATAAATGAGACTTGGCCTCACCTTAAAGTCACCAGCAGCATTAGCCTCTAATAGGATAGTCACCCTGTCTTTTGAAGCTTTGAAATCAGGTACTGACTTCTCTCTAACTATGGAAGTCCTAGATGGCATCTTGTAATAGAAAGCTGTCTCATCTGCATTGAAGATCTTTACTGTAGCACCTTCCTTGAGGATCTTAGCAGGATCTTTTGCGTGACTTGCTGCAGCTTCTACATGAGCACTAGCTGCATCATCTTGCACTTTTACATTATGAAGGTGGCTGCCTTCCTTGAACCTCATGAACCAACTTCTAGCTTCAGACTTCTGTGCAGTTTCCTCACCTCTCTCATCCTTCATGGAATTGAAGAGAGGGCCTCTGAATTAGGCTTTGGATAAAGGGAATGTTGTAGCTGGTTCATCATCTTTGCAGATAAGACTTTTCCTGAAAATCAGTAAGAGGGCTGTTTGTTTTCTTATTCCAGTGTGTTCATTGGAGTAGCGCTTTTAAGAACTTTTATTATGTTAAGAGCTTTTAGTTCACTTTCTTCGCAAGGCCCTACAACACAGTAATTGGATAATTAGGTGAATTGTTAACATGTCATTTTATGTATGTACCTTTAATTCTAGTTTTCTAAAATATCTTTAATATTTTTAATTCTATTTTTCTTTGTTATAATTTTATTATACTTTTAATCTAGTTGTACTTTTATTTTTCTTACCTTAAACTGATTTTTTAGAGCTGTTGAACTGGTTTTCCCATGGGCTGCAATGTCGTAGAGGATTATTGTAGACAGATAATTGATTTCGAGTAAACATATACATCCCATGTCTGCCTAAAAATGATTCAAGTAATAGAGGAACTCTTAGAATTAACGGGGATTTTCCTCTTCAGAAGCTGCTTCAGAGCCTAAGAATTTTCACTAAATTATGAACAAGACAGAGATTGTTTTGTTTACTGTAATCATATGAGAAACTAAACTCTTTTATTTATTTCCTCTTTAGGTATTTACTTGGTGTTTGCCTTTGAGAAGCAGCAATGAGCATGTATGTAGTAGTCCCAGAGGGGCTATGTTCTGTCCTGCACAAATTTGAACAACCCATCTCAATATATTTGACATTTCTCTGTTTGTTGATTTTAATTCTAAATGTGCAGGATGCAGCATTTGCTGTCTGTGACAGATGATCTTTTGCATGTGTATATAAGAATGAGTTGGGACCTCTGTCGTTAAAAGTCTATTTTTAAGTAACATTCTAAGAATTCCATTTGCCTCTACAATCTTAGCTCATAAAAATTATAATATGACTTGTTAAAGCAACTAAACTCTTTCCACAGTGCTCAGATTTGTCCTGTGTGTGTTTACAGTATTAAATTTATTGCAGTTGTAGAATTGGTCAGAGAGCATTTTCATAGTGTGCTCATTTCTATCATTTTATTATATAGCATTTTTCAAGATTTAATGGATTGCATTCTGTACGGTTGAATGTAAGTGTTCGATATGTATTGCTAAAGTTACAAGTTTAAAACCCAATTTCAGATGTTCATAAAAGTTAGCAAAAATTTTAGCAACTTGTTGCATTTTGAAATAATCATTAACATACTGCGATTCAGGAGCTGGTTAGAACATTTTAAGTGGCAGCATAGAATTTTGGAATTTTGGGGCTTTCTTTTGAGAATTTGCTACCATAGCAATTAATGTTTCCAGTTACCAAGATTGTGATTAGACACATTTACCTTTCTTCATTGAACAATGGTGCCATAGTTATTTTTCTCAAGATTTAGTGAAAATCCCTCTCATGTAAACATGTTGCACATTTTTTCCAAATTTATACATGGAACTGCTATAGGAATATTCTCACCAACTGATGCTGTGTACCCACTTCAGCCCAGAAATAAGCAAAACCTGTTCCTCTGTTACAATCTCAGCACTTTGCACCATAGGAACCATTGTTAAAATTGTCACTTGTGTAATTGCTTTTTCAAAACTGGTCCCTATGTGAACTGTTGTCCTTACTTTACACCACCGTTTGGAAAACTTGCCAGTTTTTAGATGTAGATGTAGTGAAAAACTTCAAGAATGAAGCAGAGCAATTGAGCATTCTTTTTTAAATTATTAAGCCATGGTTTACAAAAACATGACTTCCTGTAGTAATTCACAGTACTTGTTTTAAAAACAGAGTGTCTTCATTAGTTTACATCTATTAACTGTTCGTGGTGTTAGAGTTGCAAACTTTTTAGCAAGAAAACATGGGTTTCCTCATTTCAGTTCCTTCTGCAGTTTGTCAATCTCCAAACTGTTTCCAGTTTACAAAAATAAGTCTTTTTGCCTTAAGTCATTTGGGAAATACATAATACTGCATCTGACTGGTGGCTGCCATTAGCTAGGAAAGTTTTGTAAATGATGTCAGGAAGGTGGGGAAAAGGAATCTTCCTGTTACATATTCAGGTTCATTTTTATTCTAGGGCAGTGCCAGGAAGTATATTGATAGTTTGGTAGGTACAGGAAAAGCATCATCATTATTTCCTCTGTTTACATTTACTGGTCTTAATTAGCAGGTAATAATAATACATGTACTTTTAGCCTGTTTCAGCCTGTTCCACTCCCTGGATGATCTGGGGGAGAGAAGAATCTTCCAAAGGATAGAGGAGCCAGCAGTAATACAAAGCAGAGAGAACAGAAAGGTAGAGTTCCTAAAGCCTTCAGTGAACAGAAAGGAGCAGAGAGTGAGATCAGATCTGAGAAGGTGCTCTGGGTACTGAGGCCACTGTTGTTGGCATGGGGGAGGCTCCCTGTAGCCACACTTGCAGGCACTATGCTCAGGTGTCCACCTTCCTCCTTGAGTTTTGCCTGTCTTTTGCCTTATCAGTTCTTCTTTCACCACCACCCTCCACCCCACCCCCATCCCTGTCTCCTTGCTACAATTAAGTTTCTGGACATTGACTTAATTATTAGGAAAAGGACTAAAGGTATCCCTGCCTATCGTCTCTGATCACCAAGGTGGAAGGGAGCTGGTAGGACTCTTTTGACACACCCTGCAGTCTAAGTGTTTGGTTTTCTATGCAGGACTTATGGTAACAATTACGGAGGGTCGGGGGGTATGGCTTTTCACCGTTGGGCCAGGAAGAGCACCTGTTGCAGCAGGCTTGGTGAAGTGGGGCACTCCCAGACCTGCCATGCAGTTTATCCTCTGATAATGGAATTAGAAATGAAGGTCTAACCAGCTACTGGTGGGAATGACGGAACTGGAGATTGCAATGATTGATCTGGGAACATGGCTGGATTGTGATGTAACCAAGAATGCTAATGTTGAATTCTTTGGGCCTAGAATATACTTGAGAAAGCACTAATGGCTTGTGTTGAGGGAGAGGAGCTGGCAGTTTTTAACCACATCTGAGGTAGCTGTGTTCTAACCTGCGGAAAGTATTGCAAGCATGCAAGAGTGACACCTCTGCAGAGTCACTGCACCATCAAGCTTGGCCCTCTTGTTTGTTCAGTACCCAGGCGCTCTGGGTCCAGGGTGATGCTCCAAAGAAATTGACCTTCAGCCAGAGAAAGCATTGGGTGGAGACTCTTGCTTATGTTAATGCATTCTTGTAATGACTTAAAGGAAGATTGCCAGTACAGTGAGTTTTGCAGCCTGCTTCCCCACCCACACTTGGAAATTGAGGGAGCATGACCACTGTCTGACTTCCCTTGTTAACAGAGGATAAGTGCAGAGTTGGGAGTATATTGATCAGCATCATAGAAAAGCAGACAAACCATGCTCAGCCATGAGATGGCTGGGTTTCCAGTTCTGTTAACTCTCGGGAATTTCTTCTTCAGCCTTTTAGCTTAGTGCCATTATGTCATTTTGATTTGTATTGAAGTAGTCTTCAAGTATCACTGTGGTGAAGGTTCGGCTACTTGTATAGGTCTGACTGCAGGGCAAAAATGCCAGTGTGAATATTCTAGCTATCAGACATCGTTTTTGTTGAAAAACTGGCTTTCTGTTGTCTACCTCAGGCCTTGTACATTTGGGTTATCTCTAGATAGTCACCACACGGGGTTTCTAGGTCTGCAAAATAGAGGCCAAATCCAGGGACCAGGCCCCAATAACAGCAGTTGTACCAAAATGCCTGTGGTACTTGATGGCCTGTTGGTCAAATAGGAAGTATAAGTGTGTGATGTTAGAACCTCGCTAGTTGCTGCTATGTCAAACACTACACACTTAAGTGTTTTCATTCCCTACCCTCTGAGGGACATTCCTAATTCTTTGAAGGCAACCGGTGCAAAGCCTGCTACACTTATGTAATGATATTTAGCACATACATTTGGGACTGGAGCCCAGGGCACTGTCAGTACTTCTCCCTCTTGTGCTTCCCAGTTTGTCCTCTGCCCCCATGTAGGCCTATAGTCACCCCACTGCTTAATGCCTGCCCCTAACCACAATATTGAGGAAGTGCAGGACATCCAAGGCTACTCTGCACATTTTGGCTCTGGAGACTTTTGAGCAAGCCCTAAAGTCTCCTGCTCCCTAGACTTCTGGATTGTGCTTTCTTGGGGACAGCATACTTTGGATAAAGCTGAGCTGACAGCTGTTTATTAGCCTCCTAAGTCAGTCACTTCGCTAAATGCTTCACCTGCGGTAATTTATTTTGATTGTTACAACATCTCTGTGAGCACCATTATCTCCATTTTAATGATGAGGAAACTGAATCATAGAGGATACAGACTTGCCCAAAAGAGAGCCAGGATTTTCACACCCACTCCCCAAGTCGGGCCCTGCAGGTGCTTGTTACGTACCTCCAAGGGTGTCAGCCCAGATGACTCCTCACCCATCCACCACCTGCAGTTTGAAATGTTAACTGTTAGAGCCCCATCCTTCTTGTTACTTAATGTTCCCTGGGAGGAGTGTTTATTTCTGAGTAAGGGGCTTTGTTGAGAGAGAGGGGTAGAGAGAGCAAGAGAGCACTGGAGTGCACTGGCAGGAAGCAGACCTGAATTTCAGTTTGGTAGACCTCTTTTAGCAGCCTGACCTGTAGCAATTGTAGTTTAGTCTGCATGATAGGGAGAAGGGTTCTCTTCTCACCCTCACCATTTGCAAGTGGCAGGAGCTGAGAATGCGAGTATAAGAGTGTAGCCAAGGTGAGAGGCTGCAAGAGAGGAGACATTTTTTTTCAGTTTTCAGTCAAATATGCAGACAGAGGCAAATAATTTTGTTTAACTTTTTATTAAAGTATAACTATAGAAACACATCGGTGATTTTTCACAAATGGAACCCGTGCATACAATCAGCACCCCAGAAGCCCCCCATCAGATTCTCTTCCAGTTAACTACCTCTCCAAGGGAAACCACTATCCTGAGTTCTAAGAGCATAGATTAGTGCTGTCTGGTTTGGGGTGATACATGAATGGAATTAAGCATTATGCATTCTTTGTATCTGGTTTGTTTCCCCCATTATTATGTCTGTGAGATTTTTGTTGCATGTATTTGTACATGGTTTTTCATTCTCATGGTTGTATAATAGTCCATTGTGTAAATAAACCACATACTATTTATCTGACGGCTGTTTGGTTCATTTACCATTTGGAAATGAGTACTTATCCAGATATTCCAGTACATGAATTTTGGTGCACATAGGTACATACTTCTGCTTAGGAATGTACTGTAATTTGAATGTTTGTCCTTCCAAATCTCATGTTGAAATTGGATCCCCAGTGTTGGAGGTGGGGCCTAATGGGAGTTGTTTGGGTCATGGGGGTGGGTCCCTGATGGATAGATGAATGCCTTTCACTGGTAGGAGAGGTGACTTCTTGCTTAGTTCCCAAGGACAAGTTAATTGTTCCCAGTTAACAACAATGACAGCTGGTTGTTTAAAAGAGCCTGGCACTTCCCCCATCTTTTGCTTTTTCTTGCCATGTGATCTCTGCACACTAGCTTTCCTTCCACCATGAGTGGAAGCAGCCTGAGGCCCTTATCAGAAGCAAATGTTGGAGGATCTCACCGGGCCTTTTGTCTTCTATGCCTACATGTCCACTGCTCAGTTACTCTCTACTGCTCCTTTGCCTTTTGTCACCCTGTTACCTACAAGTATTGGGAGATGTGTAGGGAAGATACCAGTACACTCCAGAACCAGGAAGTGGAAACAAAGGGGAAAACCAGAGCATTGAAGATCAGTACAAATCTAAAAGAGTTGGGGAGGGAGCCAAGATGACTGACTAGATGCAGCCAGGAAAAGCATCTCTCACCAAGAGACCAGACCATCAAGAAAACTGGCATACTCAGCAGATCTTTAGAAGGTATTGAGAGTGGACAGGGAAAATACAATGGCTTAAGGGGAAGGAAGCTAGAAACATTGCCCAAGGCAGGTAAGCACTAGGATTTGTTCCTGGTCCCCAGTGGCTCCTGGGGAAGGGGTGAGTTAAATAGACGAGTGACCCACTCTCACAATGGACCTCTGGAATCCTAGCTGCAGGAAACCTCACAGCCTCCACAGACATTTAAGCTGACAGAGTTGTTTGGAGGGGTGGCAGGGAAACAACTCCAGCCTGTGCAGAACCGAGAGAGTTTGGCACAGGAATGGCTACAGCAGAGCACAGCCGAGGACACCCATCCCCTAGGGCTCATCACAACTCCTCTGGGTGACTTTGGCCTTTGTCAAGTGTCAGACCTGGACAGAGCAGGATGGTGTTGCCCTTGGGACAAGGCCAGCCTACCTGAGTGCTCCTGCTCCCCTAATCTGCTGGCCTCTCTGGGAGTCCCTGCCTGGCCATGCCTACTTGCAGTGCAGCCACAGATGCCCAACCAGGGTGCTCCCCAGTGCCTGCCAACATAGCTCCTTTACAGGCAGACCATACTGGTGTGCACCCACCCACCCACAGCCTCCTCCCACTACAACCTCCCTGTACCACTGCTGGCACCCATGGGCAGTCCTCACTATCCTGCTCCCATAAGTACCCTACCTCTGCTGACAGACACCCTACTGTGCTGCCACTTATACCACAGTTAAACCCTGAAGGGCATCAAAGAAGATAAAAGCAGGCCGGGTGTGGTGGCTCATGCCTGTAATCCCAGCGCTTTGGGAGGTCAAGGTGGCAAATCACGAGATCAGGGGTTCAAGACCAGCCTGAACAATATGGTGAAACTCATCTCTACTAAAAATACAAAACTTAGCCGGGTGTGGTGGCAGGCATCTATAATCCCAGCTACTCAGGAGGCTGAGGCAGGAGAATCAGAATCACTTGAACCCAGGAGGTGAAAGTTGCAGTGAGCCGAGATTGTGCCACCGCACTCCAGCCTGGGTGACAGAGCAAGACTCTGTCTCAAAAAAAAAAAAAAAAAAAAGATAAAAGCAAAAAACCCTATGAAAAGGACAGCAATTTCAAAAGATGAAAGGAACATCAGCATACACAAGTGAGAAAGAACCAGCACAAGAACTCTGGCAACTTAAAAAGCCAGAATGTATCCCTACCTCCAAACTACTACATTAGTAACCTAGTTCTTAACTAGGCTGAAATGGCTGAAGTGACAGATAGGGAATTCAGAATCTTAGGCACAAAAATCATTGGGATTCAAGAGACAGTCAAAACCCAATCCAAGGAATGGAAGGAATCCAATAAAACAATATGAGAGCTGAAAGACTATTTTAAGAAAGAACCAAATGAATCTGCTACAGCCAAAAAACTCACTGCAAGAATTTCATAATCAGATTTACTAATAGCAGAATAAAGTTCAGGAAAGGATCTCAGAGCTCAAAGACCCGTTGTTTGAAACTCAGACAGAAATAGAAACAAAGGATAAAAAAGAATGAATAAAATCTCTGAGAAATCTGGGACTATATTAAAAGACCTATGAAACAAACTATGTTTTATTGGCATCCCTGAAAGAAAGTAAGCAAGTAACTTGGAAAGCATATTTGAGGATATTGTCTACAAAACGTTCATCACGGGTGAGGTCAACATTCAAATTCAGAAAATGCAGAGAATCCCTGCAATGTACTATACAAGACAACCATCTCCAAGACACATAGTCATCAGATTCTCCAATGTCAACATAAAAAAATAAAGGCAACTAGAGAGAAGGGGCAGGTCCCCTACAAAAGAAACTCCATCATACTAACAATGGACCTTTCAGCAGAAACTCTGCAAGCCAGAAGAGATTGGGGTCTTAAACTTAGATTCTCAAAGAAAAGAAATTCCAACCAAAAATTTCATATCCAGCCAAACTAAACTTCATAATTGAAGAAGATTCTTTTCAGACAAACTTTAGGAAAATTTATTGCAACCAGACCTGCCTTACAAGGAGTCCTTAAAGGAGTACTAAATATGGAAATGAAAGATTAAGAGCCACCACATAAACACACTTAAATACATAGTCCATTGACACTATAAAACAATTATACAAGTCTGCATAACAACCAGCTACCAGCATGATGACATGATAAAATCTGCACATATCAATATTAACCTTAAACAAAAATGGGCTAAACACCCCACTTAAAAGGCACAGAGTGGCAAGTTGGATAAAGAAGCAAGACCCAACTGTATTCTGTCTTCAAGAGACCCACCTCATATGCAGTGACACCCCTAGGCTCAAAGAGGTGAAGAAAAATGTATGAAGCAAATTAAAAAATAACAAGAGTTTCTATTCTAATTTCAGACAAAACAGACTTTAAACCAACAAACATAAAGATACAAGGGCATTAAGGGTTCACATCAACAAGAAGGGTTAACTATCTTAAATGTATATGCACCCAGCACTGGAACAACCAGATTCATAAAACAAGTTCTTAGAGACCTTCAAAGAGACTTAGCTAACAACACAATAAAAGTGAGAGATTTCAACACCCCACTTACAGTATTAAACAGATCTTTGAGGCAGAAAACTAACAAAGGTATTCAGGACCTGAATACCTTTCAACACTTGTGCAAACAGAGCTAGTAGACAACTACAGAACACTCCACACAACAACAGAATATACATTCTCCTCATTTGGACATGGCACATACTCTGAAATTGACTATACATTGCCCATAAAACAATTCTCAGAAAAAAAACCCAAAAACATATGAAAGCAAAAACATATCAACCACACTCTGAGGCCACAGTGCAATATAAATGGAAATAAATATTAAGAAAATCACCCAAAACTATACAATTATATGGAAATTAACCTGCTCCTGAATGACTTTTGGGGTAACTATGAAATCAAGGCAGAAATCAAGAAATTCTTTGAAACAAATGAAAAAACAAAGATATAACGTAGCAGAATCTGGGACATAGTGAACACAGTGTTAAGAGGAAAGCTTACAGTGCTAAACACCCATATTAAAAAGTAATTATCAGCCTCACATTATATCTAGAGGACCTAAAGAAACAAGGCCAAACCAGCCCCAAAGCTAGCAAAAGACAAGAAATAACCAAAATCAGAGCTGAACTGAATGAAATTGAGATGTGAAAAACCAAACAAGAGATCAATGAAACCAGATCTTGGTTCCCTGAAAGAGTAAGATTGATAGACTGCTAGCTAGACTAACAAAGAAAAAGAGGAGATCCAAATAAACACATAGATGACAAAGAGGACATTACCACTGACCCCACAGAAATAAAATGCAGAGACTATTACAAACATCTCTATGTACAAAAACTAAAAAACCTACAAGAAATGAGTAAATTCCTGGAAACACACAACCCTTCAAAATTGAACCAGAAAGAAATTTAAATCCTGAACAGATAAATAACAAGTTACAAAATGGATTCGGTAATAAAAAGCCTGCCGACCAAAAAAAGTCCAGGACCAAGTGGATTTATATCTGAATTCAACCAGAGAGATAAAGAAGGGCTGCTGGCACCATTGCTACTGAAGCTATTCCAAGAACATTTGAGGAGAAAGGACTCCTTCCTAATTCATTCTATGAGGATAGCATCATTCCAGTAGCAAAACTTGGCAGAGATATAAGAACAACAAAAACTTCAGGCCAATATCCTTGATGAATATAGATGCAAAAATCCTGAAAAACAATACCAGCAAACCAAATCCAGCAGCACATCAAAAAGCTAATCCACCACAAAAATGTAGGCTTTATCCATGAGATGCAAAGTTGGTTCAACAAACACAAATCAATAAATGTGATTCATCACATAAACAAATAAAAACAAAAAATTTATAATCATCTCAATAGTTGCAGAAAAGGCTTTCAATAAAATTCATCATCCCTTCATGTTAAAAATCCACAACAAACTAGGCACTGAAGGAACATACCTGAAAATGATAGAGCCATCTATGACAGACCCACAGCCAACATCACAATGAACAGGCAAAAACTGGAGGCATTCCCCTTGTAAACCAGAACAAGACAAGGATTTCCACTCTCACCACCCTTATTCAACATAGTACTGGAAGTCGTAGCCAGAGAAATAAGCCAAGAGAGACCCATAAAAAGCAACCAAATATAAAAGGAAGTCAAACTATCTCTATTTTCAGAAGATGTCATTTTATACCTACAAAAGCCCATAGTCTCTGCCCAAAAGTTGCTTGATATGATAAGCAACTTCAGCAAAGTTTTAGGTTACAAAGTTAATGTACAAAAATTTGTAGCATTTCTATGCACCAACAGCATCCACACTGTGAGCTAAATCAGGAACATAACCCCATTCACAGTAGCTACAAAAAGTTAAAATACCTAGGAAATACAGCTAGCTAACCAGGAAGATGCAAGCTCTCTACAATGAGAATTACAAACCACTGCTGAAATAAATCAGAGGCAACACAAATGGAAAAACATTCTATGCTCATGGATAGGAAAAGTCAATATTGTTAAAATGGCCATACTGTCCAATGCAATTTACAGGTTTAGTGCTATTCCTATCAAATAATCAAGGACATTTTTACAGAATTAGAAAAAAAGTATTATAAAATTCATGTGGAACCAAAAAAGCCTGAACAGCCAACGCAATCATTAAACAAAGAGAACAAAGCTAGAAACATTACATTACCCAACTTTATACTACAAGGCTACAGTAAGCAAAACACCATGGTGCTTGTACAAAAACAGACACATAGAGCAATAGAACAGAATAGAGGACCCAGATATTTTATTTTTAAGACAGGGTCTCACTCTGTCCCAGAAGCAAAGCTGCACATTGACTACCTGATCTTCAACAAATTTAACAAAACAATTTGGAAAAGACTCCCTGTTCAATAAATAGTGCTGGGATGATTGAAGACTGAAACTGAAACTGGACCCCTTCCTCACACCATATGCAAAAAAATGAACAAAATCTCTGAGAAATATGGGATTATATTAAAAGTGCAAAAATCCACTGAAGATGGATTAAAGACTTCAATGTGAAACCCAAACATAGAAAAACTGTAGAAGAAAACCTGGGAATTACCATTTTGGACATAGGCCCTGGAAAATATTTCATGATGGCAATGCCAAAAGCAATTATAACAAAAGAACCTGACAAATAAATGGTAACTAAATGAAAAACTTTCTGCACAGTAAATGAAACTATCAACAGAGTGAATGACAACCTAGAGAATACGAGAAAATATTTGCGAAATATGCATCCAACAAGTCTATTATCCAGAGCCTATAAGGAACTTACACAAATTAACAAGCAAAACCCAAAAAAACCCATTTAAAAATGGGCAAAAGACATGAACAGACACTTCTCGAAAGAAGATATACAAGACACCAGCAAACATGAAAAAAAATGCTCATCATTACTAATTATTAGAGAATAAGAGCTCACTTATCATTTAAGGGATGACCCAAACCAGTAATGAGGAATCAGCCTCCATAATCCAAACATCTCCCAACAGGCTGCATCTCCAGCACTGGGGATTACAACTCAACATGAGATTAGGGCAGGAACAAATTTCCAAACTATGTCATTCTGCACCTGATCCCTCCCAAATATGATGTCATTCTCACACTGTAAAATACAATTATCCCTTCCCAATTGTCCCCCAAAGTCTTAACTATTGCAGCACTAACTGAAAAGTCCAAAGTCCAACATCTCACCTGAGACAAAGCAAGTTCCTTGTAAAATAAAAAAACAAGCTATTTGCTTCCAAGATACAATGGGGTATAGCATTGGATAAATATTCCTCTTCTAAAAGGGAAAATCTGGCCAAAAGAAATGGGGCTACAGGCCCCACACAAGTTTGAAACCCAGCAGGGCAGTCATTAAATCACAAAGCTACAAAATAATCTCCTTGGACTCCATATCCTACATCCAGGGCACATTGGTGCAAGGGGTGGGCTCCTGTATTAGTCAGTTTCTTACACTGCTATACATATACTACCTAAGACTGGGTAATTTATAAATAAAAAAGGTTTAATTGACTCACAGTTCTGCATGGCTGGAGAGACCTCAGGAAACTTACAATCATGGCCGAAGGTGAAGGGAAAGCAAGGTATAACTTTCTAAGATATACCATGGCAGGAGAGACAGCATGAGGTGGGAACTGCTAAACACTTTTAAGCCATCAGATCTTGTGAGAACTCACTGTCATGAGAACAGCATGGGGAAAATTGCCCAAATGATCCAATCACATCCCACCAGGGCCCTCCCTCAGCTTGTGGCGATTACAGTTTGAGATGAGGGTTGAATGGGGATACAGAGCCGAACCATATCAGCTCCACAGGCCTTGTATAGTTCTGTCCCTGTGGCTTTGCAGGGTGCAACCCCCACAGCTGTTCTCACAGACAGGAGTTGAGTGTGGCTTTTCCAGGCACAGAGTGCAAATTGCTGGTGGATCTATGATTCTTGGGTCTGGAGGGTGGTGGTCCCCCTCTGACAGCTCCATTAGAAAGTGCCCAGTGGATACTCAGGGTGGGGACTCTAATCTTACATTTTCTCTTGGTACTGCCCTCGCAGAGGTTCTCTGTGAGAGTTCTGCCCTTTGCAGCAGGCTTCTGCCTGAATACCTAGGCTTTTTGATACATCCTCTGAAATCTAGGTGGAGGCTGCCAAGCCTCATTCACTGTTGCATTCTGTGAACCCACAGGCTTAATGCCACATGAAAGCCATAAAAGCTTATGGCTTGCATTCTCCAAAGTGGCAGCCTGAACTGTACCTGGGCCCCTTTGATCCCCTGCTGGAGCTGCAGTCACCTGGATGTAGTAGCAGTGTCCTGAGAATTCACAGTACAGCAGGGTCTTGGCCCTGGCCCATGAAACCATTCAGTCCTCCTAGGCCTCAGGATCTGTGATGAGGGGGTGGACTGCCAAGTTCTCTGAAGTGCTGTTTAGGTCATTTTCTTGGCTATTAGCACTTCACTTCCTTTTAGCAATGCAAATTTCTCTAGCAAGTGGTTGCTTCACAATCTGCTTGAATTCCTCTCTCAAAAAAAAAAAAATGTTTTTTCCTCAAACTTCTATGCTCTGCTTCCCATTTAAATGGAATTTCCAACTCTAAGTCATTTCTTTCCTCCTACATCTGTGCATAGGTAGTTAGAAATAGCCAGGCAACATCTTGAATGCTTTATTGCTTAGAAATTCCTTCTACCAGATACCCTAAATCATGACTTTGAAGTTCAAACTTCCACAGATCCTTAAGGCATGCATGCTATACACGCAGGTTCTTTGTTAAGGCCTAACATGTATGGCCTTTTCTCCAGTTCCCAATAAATTTCCCATTTCCATATGAGACCTTGTCAGCCTGGACTTCACTGTTCATATCACTATCAGCATTTTGGTCACAACCATTACACTAGTCTCTAAGAAACTGAAAACTTTCCCTCACCTTCCTGTGCCCTCAAACTCTTCCACCTTCTGCCTTGTACCTAGTTCCAGAGTCACTTCCACATTCTATGGTATATTCTAACAGTGCCCCACTCCTTGGTACCAATATTTTATATTAGACCTTTCTTGAATTGCTATAAAGAAATACCTGAGACTGGGTATTTCCTTCCTTCCTTCCTTCCCCCCTCCCTCCCTCCCTTCCTTCTTTTCTTCTCTCCTTCCTTCCTTCCTTCCTTGAATTTAGGCATGTATCACTTCTCCTAAACTGGTAATAAAATGAAGTTACCACTATATCCAAATACATTGCTCTTCTCACAAAAGTGAATATATCACTTTTGATCACATGGTAAATCTTTCCACTGTTCTTTTTTTTTTTTTTTTTAAGAGATAAGGTCTTGCTCTGTCACCTAGGCTGGAGCAGTGGCACAATCATAGATCACTGTAGCCTTGAACTTAGTCCAAGCAATCCTCCTGTCTCAGCCTCCCAAGTACTAGGACTACAGGCACATCCCATCACACCTAGCTAATTCTAAAATTTTTTTATATAGGCAGGGGTCTTGCTTTGTTGTCCAGGCAGGTTGCAAACTTCTGGCCTCAAGTAATGCTCCCATCTCAGCAGCTGAAAGCACTGGGATTACAGCCATCACTGTGCCAGACCTTTTCCATTATGTGATCATAATAGTGATAGCTAATATTTTAAAGCAGTTACCATTACTTACATTATCTTTTAAATCTTTCCCGCATTAATACAAAATAAATGCAGTATTATTATTATTTTCTTACTGATGTTGATGAAAAAACAAAGTTGAATGGAGCTAAATTGCCCAAACTCAATGAATGACTGTTGATGCTGAGTTTCCAACCAGACCTGTGAGACTACAAACTCAAATTTCCTAAGCCTCACTATATCATGCATATTGACTGTGTATTTATGATCATCTGAACTCCAAGAAACCTTTAGAAATTACACAGTCTTGCATCTTTACTAGGGAGCATTTGAAAGTGAACACTTAAAGCATCAGGTGGATGAAAATGGATTAAAAAAGCACCAGGTATTGAGACCTCTTGGTGAACTACTCATGATTTACCAAAGAGGCATTACCAAGAAAAAATATTTTTATTTACAGTGAGAATTCATTTTGGGATTTTACTGTACAGGGCAGGTAATTCATTTTACACTGTATTGGCTGAATGCTTTTAGAACTTTTCCAGATTTTACTTTTTTAGAAAACTTCAACAGAAATACTTTGAACACCACAGGTTTGAATGGTGAGGATTGACTTTTTCGCAGATTTTTTCAACCAAACATGTATTGAAAATATATTATTCACGAGATGTGAAAGCCACATATTCAAAGAGCTGACTTTTCATGTACACGGGTTCCACAGAGCTAACTCTGAAACTTGAGTATGCATGGACTTTGGTATACTTGAGGAGCTCTAGAGCCAATCCCCCATATATACTAAGGGATGACTGTATATAGTTTTTCAAATTTCGGATAAGATTTGTAAAAAATATTTCATTATTTTATATGATAGAATATAATTTAAATTATATATGTTTAATTTAGATCAACATATTAGAGTCTCATAAATGTTGTTTATAATGTCTTTCATATATATATGGGTAACTTTTTCTATTTTTTGGTCATTTACTAAGTCAAATGACTTTATTTTAAATTATGAAAATATTAGTATGATTTGTTAAATATCATTTGAAATGATATGATGTTTGGTTTGAATACCAAATATATATTAAAATATATTTGAGAGAGATCCAAGATGGCTGATTAGCAACAGCTCAGGAATGTAGCTCTCAGTGAAAGCACAGAGAACGAGTGGATGCTGCACTTTCCGACGAATTTTTGTTGCCCACAGACTGGGATAATCCAGGCAGAGGAGCCACACGGGTTGCCAGCGCGACTCTTTTAGCTGGCACAGCTGTTTTGCCAGTGCCCCAGTGCGGCGCTTCCCGGTGTGGAGTATATGGGACGGATGGGCTCGGCTGGTCCCATCCCCACAAGGAGAACAGCAATTGGAAGCGCTGAGGACTGAGTTTCACAGCAAGCACAGCGAACCCAGGAAGGTCCGGCTCTGTGGGGAAGGGGCGTCCACCAAAGGAAAACTAAGAAACAGAAAAACTTCATCACCGGACAGAGAGAGATCCAAGATGGCCACGTAGCAGCAGCTGAGGATTGTAGCTCCCAGTGACAGCGCAGAGAGCGAGTGGATGCTGCAATTGCAGATGAATTTTTGACGCCCACAGACTGGGAGATTCCCGGCGAAGGAGCCACACGAGTCTCCAGCGTGACTCTTTTGGCCAGCACAGCGCTCCTTGGTGTGGAGTGTAGGGGACTGGGTGCCCTTTTAGTCGGGCTCGGCTGGTCCCATCCCCACAAGGAGAACAGCAATTGGAAGCACTGAGGACTGAGAGCAAGCACAGCTGAACCCGGGAAGGCCCAGCTCTGTGGGGAAGGCACGCCCCCAAAGAAGGAAAAC
>CAUYQU010088217.1:0-36141 GCA_963574635.1 Cheracebus regulus
GGGTCTCTGAGTGAACGTCCAGCTTGTTGGTTATGAAGTTGTTTCTTAGTTTTCCTTTGGCAGATGCCCGTTCCCCACAGAGCCGGACCTTCCTGGGTTCGCTGTGCTTGCTGTGAAACTCTCAGTCCTCAGCGCTTCCAATTGCTGTTTTCCTTGTGGGGATGGGACCAGCCGAGCCAGTCCATCCTGTATACTCCGCACCGGGAAGCGCCGCGCTGGGGCACCAGCAAAACAGCCGCGCCGGCCAAAAGAGTCACGCTGGCGACCCGTGTGGCTCCTCTGCCGGGAATCTCCCGGTCTGTGGGCAACAAAAATTCGTCAGAAAGTGCAGCATCCACTCGTTCTCTGTGCTTTCACTGGGAGCTACATTCCTGAGCTGTTGCTAATCGGCCATCTTGGATCTCTCTCAGGAAGACTATTAATTGAAAAATGTGGATCAAAATTTCTTCTGTTAATGCAGAAAGTTTATTTTCTTCTGGTGTTTTCCCATAGATAACACTGCGCTACATCTATAAATCACCTGGGAAATTTAAAAGCAGGAAACCCTGTGCTGCTTTTCTCCGGGATGAAAAACCAAGAAAGCAAACACAGAATTCGCCTCCTAGCCTGAAATGTAAAGTTTCTCATTGATCAAGTTGAAATCGTCCTATTTCCTTTTTCACTAAAAAATGAGTCCATTTCATATTTATAACCCATAAAGTTAAAAGTTCAGAAATCACAGCTCATGCCTGTTAAAATAATACTACACTTCATTGAAGAAAAATAACGAGAATGCCAAAGTTTATTCTCTCGGTTAAATAATACATTTTCTAGTGTGGCTACGTCTCAGAAACAGTTCTCAAGTGTTCACAATAGGCTATAATGAACCTATTGGAGGGAGTATAGTTCACATGGTAAATAAATAACTTAGGGAAAAACAGTTTTAAAATTGCCGTTTGATTTTCTGATGTGGCTACAAAAGTAAACAGAAAAAAGAGAAGAAATCACTGCTTAAAGGTATAGCAGTTTTGTCTCCAGAGGAAGTCTACAACTACCTATTCCACAGCCTGCAGACTTCATGTATTCCGCAGGATGATGTAAATAACAATCGGGATGTGGGCGGGGCCAGGGCATCCTTCAGGTACCATGGATAGGGAAAGTGTAGCTCAGGAAGTCGAGTTCACACCTGGAGAGCCGCAAGGTGCTTGTCACTAGAAGAGCCAAAGAAAGGGGGTCCAGGCAGAAGGAGCAGCAGGTGCCAAGACTCAGAGGTGGGAAAAGGCTTAATAGAAAGAAAAGCAAATAAACAGGTTGGCACTCCCACAGTTGTCCCTGATTTGCTGTGGGAATGTGTGCCTGCTGCGTGCTTCTCAGGTTCCCTGTCAGGTCCTTGTGTCTTCTTCCTGAAGCAGAAGAGGGGGGCCCAAGGCTTTTCAGAAGCTGCCTCCTTGCCTGGATTCCTGGCTCCTCTGACGCCCTTCCCTGAACTCCTCCCCGCCCCCTCCCCTCTCTAGCCTGCCCTCCTGCAGACGATGCCCTGGCTGTCAGGGAGATGAAGTTAGCCGCAGGCACATACATTTTTTAAAAACCCAGCCTTTTAAGGAAACCATATCTCTAAACAAACACTCAAAGGCCCCCGCCTCTTGTCCCTAAGGGAGGCAGCACCCAGGCCAGGTCAGGAATTCCGGGCGTGTGGAAAGGGCCCTGAATGGAGGGGAAGCGAGTTGCTCGTCCAGACCTCCTCCCCGCAGAGGGCCTCGCCCCAGGCCTGAGAGCCAACCCTGACTCCTCTGGGCCCCAGGGCTGCTCTGCTGATCCCAGGCCATTGGGGGCCAGGAAAATGGCCGGAGTCATTCCTTGGGCGCCTGGCAAGAACATGGCATCTGTTTTTTTTCTTTTCTTTTAGTATTAACTTTTAAATATTTACTTCTTTTCTTTCTTTTTTTAGAGACAGGGTCTCGTTGTCACCCAGGCTGGAACATAGTGGCGTGATCAGGGCTCACCACAGCCTCTATTTCCCAAGCTCAAGTGATCCTCCCACCTCAGCCTCCTGAATAGCTGGGACTGCAAGCGTGTGCCACCATGCCTGGCTAATGTTTTTTGTTTTTCGTTTTTTGGCAGAGATGGGACCTCATGTTGCCCAGGCTGGTTTCAAACTCCTGGGCTCAAGTGAACATGTTACCTTGGCCTCCCAAAGGGCTGAGATTATAGCTGTGAGCCACTGTGCCCAGCCTATTTTTACTTTTTATTTCAAAACATACATATAAAATAATGTACATAACATACACACATTTAAAAGACTATGTTAAATCACAACAAGCCCTGTTCAGGGATGTTTCTTCCTCATTCCACTGGCCAGGGTAGCTCACTGTCACCCTCCTTTCAAAGCTGGAGGCACTACAGCCATGGGCAGGTGGGCATCTGTGCCCTGTCGACCTGCTGATAGCATAGATGTGGTCACCAGCCCTCTGCCTGTCAGGATTCTGACTAGGAAAACTCAGTGACCCAAAAAGCAAGACTCCATCTCAAAAAAAAAAAAAGAAAAGAAAAAGAAAAAGAAAAAAGAAACCCAGCCTAACAAATATTCCCATTGCCTTCCAAGCCCAAGCTTGGCCTGCCCCATGGCTGCTCCACATCCCCCTGGCCAGGTTACCCTCTGGGTTCCACGTTGTCCTGTGGAAGCCCATGGCCCAAAGACTCAGGAACACGCTTGTAGTAAAAAAAATGGGAGGGTTTGTAAGCTTGTCGCTGCAAGGGAGCACACGGTCCAGGGAAACCTCGCGGTGTCTCAGAGAAAGGGATCCGAAAGTCCCTGAGGAGACCTAGACTTGGCTGGATGATTCCAACGGAAACCAAGAAAGCAGGCCCAGCTCTGGACTGAGTGCCCGGGCACTCAATAGTTTTGATCTTGGAGGCAGGAGGGTTAAAACCGCACTGGCATTGTCTCTAGTGAGTGAGCCACTCTCACTCAGAAAGGCAGTGGAGAGGAGGGGCTGTCACCAGGGTGGGGTCTCACCGTTGGCCTGGTCTGTGTCTATGAGTGTGGTTGTGGCTTCTTGGAAACGTTATCTATCTGTGAGCACAATGTGTCATTACCCAGTGCTAATCATTTTGTCACTTTCCTTTATAGTTTGCATGCGTAGTATCTTGCAGATATATAGGTGGGTAAATGATGCTGCTGTCATCACCACCACTACCCCCGACCCCCACCACCTCCATCACCACGGCTACGCCCTCACACCCACAGAGGTGGTGGTGTGGGAGGCCACATGTGCTCTCGCCGTTTCATGTGTGGGGTGTGCATCTGTGTGTGCCGGGGTGGCTGTGGGGGGAGGGAGAGAGGCTATTTAGAGAGTTTCAGGCTGAGCAGCACTGAGGAGCCAAGAAGTTGGCTGCAAAGATCGTTGAGTACCTGCTGTGGTCCTCAGTCTCTCTCCTTACGCCTGGATCTCGCTGAAGATAATGGCTGGGTGGCCAAACAAGAATGGGGTCAAGGGCCAGAAAGTAGCATCAGGCTCGGAGCTGGAATCGGCGCTGGCACCGGGAGGCCAGGCAGCAGGAGCTGCTGACCCACCTTGTTCCTGCTGTCTTGGGGACCCTCTCTCTTGGCAGCTTATCATGTGGCTTCAAACAGCTGTGCTTCTCTGAGCCTCAGTTCCTTCATCTATAAAATGGGAATAAGAGGAAGCAGCCTCAAGGGACTGTGGGAGGTTTAAGTAAATGTAGGTGCTGTGCAAGTGGCTAGCATGCAGTTGCAGCTCAATGAATGTGAGTCCCTTGTCCTCCTCTGGGGGTGGGCTGGAATCACAGGGTAGTGGGCGGCAGGCAGCAATAGGTGAGACGATGGGGTGCCATGCCCTGGCTGCAAAATCCTAACCCCTGATGCTGGACAGGGAACGGGCGGCTTCGGGGAAGGGGCTGGGACAGATGTGACCTGCTGTCAAGACTTCCCTTGAATGTCCTCTGCCCATGCGCCCCCGGCTGCATGGAGGGACCCAGAGTTGGGCATGGGCTGGGAGGAGACGGGGAAGGCTGAAAGAGCAGGAGAGGGACGTGAGTCATGGTAGGGAAGAGGAGAAAAGACAGGAAGGAAGAACACGCAGGAAGAAAAGAGGGAGAGAGGGATATGATGGAAGGAAGGAAGATAGGAGGGGAGGGGAGAGAGGAAGGGAGGGGAGGGAAGGAAGGGGAGAGGAAGGGAGGGGAGGGCAGGGGAGGGGAGGACTGGAGGGAGGAAGTGGAGGGAGGAAATAATGGGACGGAGGAAAGAAGGAAGGAAGAGAGGGAAGAAATTAAAGGAAGGAAGGAAAGAATTAAAGGAAGGATGGGAGGGAAGGAAGGAGGGAAGGAATTAAAGGAAGGAAAGGAGGGACGGAAGGAAGGGAGGAGGGAGGGAAGGAAGGAAAGAAGGGAGGAGGGAGGGAGGAAAGGAAGGAAGGGAGGGAGGAGGGAAGGAAGGGAGGGAAGGAAGAGAGGGAGATGGGGAGACACTTGCAGCTCAGTACCTGGCAGAAGGAGATAAAGTCTGGGGCCAGCACTGCCCATGTCCAGCCACCAGCACAGGCATGGGGGGAGGGGACTGGGCCGGCTGTCCTTGCCAACTGCTTAACAACGCCCTTCCCCCACCTGCCACCCCAGTGTGATCCCGACAACCTGCCACCCTGTCTGCTGGGAACAATAGGGAACTGTCTGAGGCTGTGTCACTGGCTGCCTCTCCCAAAAGAAGGTGACAGCAACTCTCCCTGCCCTGGGCCTCAGAGCCAGCTGCTAGCCCTACAAAGCCATGGGGGCGGGGACCTAAAGCTGGTCTCCCTCTGTAACGGCTCCCCCTTGGAGCCCCTCCACGCCCACCTCCTCCTTTTATTTCCTCCAGTCCTCAGCTTCCTCAGGCTGATCTCCCCAGGGTCCCCTGACATTGGGCCCTGCTCCCTGCTGCTATCTGTTCATCATGTTGGGGGCAGGCGATGGGAAAGGGCGGCAGAGACAGAACTGGGGAGTCAGGACGTGGAGTTTCAGTCCTGCCTTTGTCACTGTGGTACAGATGGCCAGCTGTCTCTCATCATCTATTCTTCCCTTTCTGATAAATGGCGCCCCTAATCTGGGGCCAGGCATGTGGCAGCTGAGAGTAGAGACCACATTTCCCTGCCTCCTCTGCAGTTACATGTCGCTATGTGACAAAGTTCTGACCAACGCCCCTGGGACATGTCCTCTTGGGGAAAGGCATTCTCTTTGTTAACCCTTCTGCTTTCTGCTCTGGAATGCAGATGTGATGGCTGCCACGGGAGCAGCCATTTTGGGTCACAAAGTAGGGTTCACGTGTTGAATATGGCAGAGCCAATTAGCAGTCTGCATCCCCGATGATCGCGGAGTGCCGGCCTGCCTGACATGCTCACCTCTCTTCCTTAACTAGAGAGAGAAATTAAGCTGCAAATCTGGGGGCTCCTCAAAACGCTTGCACTTGGTACTTCCTCTGCCTGTAATACTCTTCCTCCAGATCTTTATTCAGGCCTCTGCTTACTGCCATATTCTCAGAAAAGCTTGTGCCCATTTTCCTGTCCAGCATTCCCACCCTCCGCTCCTTCTCACTGTCAAGTGGAGCATGCTTTATCGCACACCCTGGTAGCTCCATTTTCTTGTTTGTTACTTGTCTCTTTCTCTTTCTGACTTCTGCCAGTGAAATGTAAGCTCCATGAGAGCAGGCACCTGCCATGTTCACTGCCAGATCACTAGGACTCAGAATAGCACCTAGCACATAGTAAGTGCTCAATAAATCCTTGGTGAGTAAATATATGTGGAAATGAAAGGACTGGAAGTGAATTGACATCTATTGAGCACCTACTGTGTGTAGGCACTGTGCTTGATGCTTTAGGTAAACCATTTCATTCACACATCTTAACATTTTTAGGTACAAATTCTTACTCTCATTTTTCACATCTATAAACTGAAGTCGTGAGATTATAGATGACATAACCTCAGATCCCAGAGATCTAAGCAGGTGAAGGGGGAGCAGGGTGCTGGGATTTAAGCTCAGGTGCCTTGAATCAAGCCCAATGGGTTTTTATTATTCTGGCCTGGCTCTCTGAAGATTAAAGACATCCTCAGATGTTCCTAAAGCTTCCCATTCAGCTTATTCTCTCACCCGCTTGCTAAGCAACTCCCCATCGCCTCCTAAGCAGCCTCTTCACTGGCTTTGATTTTTAGCATCTTTCTGATTATCTCCTGAGGAGATTGTGCTAGAAGCCTGTGGAATCACAGAGGCACTGAGTAGCGTGAACAGAAATGCCTTTTTCTACTCTGAAATGTGAGGACTGACTCCTTCAGGAGGGAGAAGGGGGCGCTGTCATTTCCAAGCACGTTCTCTGCCAGGCCTGTCTCGGGAACTCCTGCCTGCTCCTCTCACATGATCTCCATGCCAATCATGGCAGGGAGGCATCTGCGTGGCCAGGCACCTATCTCCTTGATCCTCTGAGTCTCCTTTTTCTCGTCTGGCAAATGGGAATAATAAGGCTACCAGCCTGGCAGTGTGGCTGAGAGGTAAATGGGATGAAGATGAGATGAGGCCAGGGAATCTGGTTCTAAGGTTTAAATCAAGGACATCTCCTGCAGCTAAACAGAACACCTTTCCCTTCATCCTGTGGGCAGCCCTTGTACCTCCAACAACAACATCCTGGTGACTTAACGCATCCATAGCTCACAAGTTTGAATATTCCTTTTCTCTCTTCATTCCTCTCCTTACTGGCCATGTGACCTTAAATAAGTCTTCACCTGACTGAGCATCAATTTCCTTGTATGTAAACTGAAGGCAATGGACTAAGTTCCCTTCCGGCTCTGAAATTTGCAGGCTTGTCTACCAAAGGAAAGTCTGAGGAATAGTGGCTACCAGTTAGTGAGCATTTGTCACGTGACAGCAGAATTACCAGCACATTTACCTACATTGATTTTGTTCTCACCACAGTCCTCTGGGAAACCTGTGGTCCCTCCCATTTAGCAGGTGAGGAAACTGAGGCTCAGGGGTGGAACAAGTCACTCAAGATCGCACCGGGGTAGTGGGATTCAAACTCCAGTGTCTCTCAGATGCCTAGACCATTTAACTACCCTGCACACATAGAATTTGAATTTATTTTCGCCCCCATTTTTGGGCCAGCCTTTTCCTGCTTAGGTCTTCTTAGAGGACAGGGCTATTGGGACACATCTGAGGCTTAGGACCGCCTGTAGGTGAGACAAGCAGGTTACGGAAAGCATGGAACCGCCTTGTTGGCAACTGGGGCCACAGCCGGTGTTCCAGCCTCTTCAGTCCACATCTCTGGGTGATGCACTCATGTTTGGAGGTGCCTGCAGTGGCGGGAGGGAGTGGGGAGGGGAGAATATGACAGTTCTCCAAGGAATTTGGAAGGCAGGGGAAAGAGCTGCATAGGGACTGTCACGTCACTGGCAAAGGTGCCAAAGAAATATCAGAACAAAATGTGCTGGCTAGGATTGGAGATGAAAAATCCATTCCTGGCTGCCCTGAAGCAAATCCCTTCACTTCCCAAATTCCATCTCAGGAGGAGGAATTAGTCACTTGACAGAGCTCTTCAGCACCACGGACAGTGCCCTAGCTGCGCCCCACCCAGAATATCAGGCACAGTGACTAGCACCATAGCCAATGGAAGGGATGGCGTCACTCCCCTCATCCTCATCGTCTGGGGCCAGGAAGAAGACTGGCATGCAAGGAAAACTCACACAGTGCTGGGTGTTCATGCGTGCTAAGGAAGGACCCTCCAGCCAGCGTTGGCCTTGACATCCATTCCTGCATTTGGCCATCACTGAGTAAGGGAGTTTGAGCTGGATTCTGCAGCTCTGAAGATGAGGTAAAGTGTTTCAAGCATCAAAAGAAGGTAATCAGATTCTGAAAAATGGCTGATAGTGTGTTGAGGTGGACTGGAGAGAGATCATTGGCAGGAAGGATGTCTAGCTGGAGGGCTACTGCAGAAAGCCAGCTGAGGCAGTAGGCAAGGCTAGACTGGGGTGGGGGCAGTGGAACGGTAGAAATGGCCACAGGACACCTGATGGACTTGAGATTAAGATCACAGGCTCTAGGCCCACATCTCATGGGTCCACAGCCAAAACCAGAAGGAGGCGCCTGCCATACACTGCCTTTTTGTATTTAAACTTTTTATTTTTAATTTCTGTGGCTTCATAGCAGGTGTATATATTTATGGGGCACAAGAGATGTTCTGATACAGGCATGCAGTGTGCCATAATCACATCATGGAAAGTGGGGTATCCATCCCCTCAAGCATTTATCCCTTGTGTTACAAACAATCCAATCACACTCTTTTCATTATTTCAACATGTAAAATTAAGTCATGATTGACTGTAGTCACACTGTTGTGCTATCAAATGGTAGGTCTTATACATTCTTTCTAGCTTAGACTACATATTCTTTTTTTTTTTTTTGAGATGGAGTTTCCCTCTTTTGCCTAGGCTGGAGTGCAGTGGCAATATTTAAAATGTGATTTTTAAAAAACGTTTCTTCAAGCATTGATTTTTCTTTTTTTCTTTTCTTTTCTTTTTTTTGAGACTGAGTCTTGCTCTGTTGCCCAGGCTGTAGTGCAGTGGCATGATCTTGGCTCACTGCGACCTCCGCCTTCCAGTCAAGCGATTCTCCTGCCTCAGCCTCCCAAGTAGCAGGTATTACAGGTGCCACCACCAAGCCCAGCTTATTTTTGTATTTTTAGTAGAGACGGGGTTTCACCATGTTAGCCAGGCTGGCCTTGAACTCCAGACCTTGTGATCTGCCCCACTCAGCCTCCCAAAGTGCTGGGATTACAGGTGTGAGCCACCGTGCCCAGCCTAGACTGCCTATTCTAAAGCTCATGCACTTGTGAGCTCCTCAGGCTCTGTCTTGGGACCCAGTTACTTCACCAGCCATTCTGACAGAGTTGTGAGTCTGACTCTCAAATTCACAGTGAATTAGAAGTAGAAAGTTTTACAGGATGGGAGAGGAATTGAGAGGTGCAGTGATAGCAGTGAGGGCTGCTGCTAACATCAGGAGACCAAAGCTTTTTTTTAAGCATCATAAAATGGCATCATTTGGCAGATTGTGAATGCATCAATACAACCTACATTAATTATACTATTTAATGAAGTCAGGAAATCTATCACATTTCTAAAAATAGTTCCATCCAAAGGCTTAAATGAAATTTGAAAGTTAAAGTAATTAAGAGCAATCCCTCAGCCATACAGATTCACTAACTGTCCCTGAAATCTGAGTGACTGAGACCTCTTTGTACCTTTCAGAACCTTGTCCTAGACATCAGAGTGATGGGGTGATCCTCACACTCACCCCATGAGAAAAAATAGGCAGTGGGGCCACCCCATGTCACAGGTGAAGAAACTTATGCTCAGCCTTTCACAGCCTGCCCAAATAGCTCTTCATTTTCACAGTCAGGGTGGGAGCCCAGGTCTCCTGACTGACAGCTGAACTCTCAGTCCTTCTGTCTGTCTGCCTCTTCTTTCCTCCCTCCCCTTCTCAAGCCACACTCACCCACAGGTGCTCATCATCTGCAGCTTCTGCTGATTGGCTGGTGAGATCACTCTGAGCCACAGCCCTCTCTTCCATAGGTCCATGGTATGTTAACATCACAGAGGTTATTTGCATACCCATCAGCCAATCAACAGTTTCTCATCCTCAAACGGGCAGTTCCTCTCTTTAAGGAAGTGAGCCTTCTCACTGGGACTGAGCTCCTAACAGTCACAACAGAAGCTGCCTTTTATTGAACACTTACTATGGGCCAGGACTGTGCTATATATTTTGCATATTTTCTCTCAATGGATGTGCCCAATAACAGGCTGAGGTAGGAACTGGGTTAGTCCCACTTCTCAGAGAAGTTTAAGCATTCGCCCAAGGTCATGCAGACAAGATGCAGCAGAGATGGAATCTGCGCCCAGGGATGTCTAATACAAATGCTGGGCTCTTAACCAGCTCCAGCACCTTCCAACAGAGGGACAAGTGTTGTGGCTTTGTGGGGGATTAATAGGACTTTCACCTGGGAAAGCAGATTCTCCCTTTCCCCACACTGCCTGCACCTCAGTCACCTTACTGGGCTGAGAGGTGTGTCTGTTCCATTAGAGGAGGGAGCTAAGGAGAACTTGCAGCTAGGGAGGGGGTGTTGCCACACTGCAGAGCAGAGAATTGCCCAGTCCTCAGACCTTCTGACACTTTCAAGTGTCAAAAGAAGGTATTTTGCTGGGCGTGGTGGCTCACGCCTGTAATTCTAGCACTTTGGGAGGCAGAGGTGGGTGGATCACGAGGTTAGGAGTTTGAGACCAGCCTGGCCAACATGGTGAAACCCAGTCTATTATAAATACAAAAGTTAGCTGGGCATGGTGGTGCATGCCTGTAATCCCAGCTACTTGGGAGGCTAAGGCAAGAGAATTGTTTGAATCTGGAAGGTGGAGGTTACAGTGAGCCGAGATCACACCACTGCACGTCAGCCAGGTGACAGAGTAAGACTCCATCTAGGAAAAAAAAAAAAAAAAGGCTGGGTGCGGTGGCTCACGCTTGTAATCCCAGCACTTTGGGAGGCCAAGGCAGGTGGATCACGAGGTCAGGCGATCAAGACTATCATGGCCAACATGGTGAAAACCATCTCTACTAAAAATAACAAAAATTAGCTAGGCATGGTGGCGTGAACCTGCCCAGCTTCTCGGGAGGCTGAGGCAGGAGAATCACTTGAATCCAGAACGCGGAGGTTGCTGTGAGCTGAGATTGTGCCACCACACTCCAGCCTGCGACAGAGTGAGACCCCAACTCGAAAAAATTTTAAAAAAAGTATTCAGGGCTCAGAACTAGAGGCTGAGTGGAGCCACAGCCTCGCTGCTGAGAGCCTGTGTGACCTGGGACCATGTGTGTTTAATGATCCCCAAGGGGTCTTCCTGTCTTAGTTTCTGCAAGGCTGACTTTTTCCAGAGGGTGGAGCTGGCAGATGCCAGCTGGACACAGATAAGGGGAAAAGTAAGGCTCAGCCTCACAGCCCTCCCCCAGGGCCGGCATGAAGGGAAGCACCCCAGCTGGGGCGCCAGCACTGCCCTCTGTGATCCAGCCACTCCCAGGAAGGGAGTAGAAGAGCACCAGCAACCTCTGCGTGAGTCTCCCTCGCACCCCACCACGGCTTCCTTTCCCCATGCCACCCCAGTCCATTAGGTCCAGACAACTTGCCACACACACCCTGGGACCCCAGCCCTGCTTGGCCACCCCTGTGGATGTTGGAAATGCCAGGTGAGCCTCTGCCTACAGAAGGTGGTGCTTGGCCCATTGCACGTGGGCAGCCGAGGTCATCGGTTCGATGCCCGAGCAGTCAGAGTAGGCTTCCCGGGAACAGCGGCAATTGGGCTGAGCCTGCCAAGCTGATTAGTGTGAACTGGCCGACCATGGAGGGGAGAGCAGGAGTGATGTACGGAAGAGCAGATGCAGAGAGACTGGCAGAACTGTTCACCTGGAGGGGGAAGGCCCACTTACCTTGTGCGCAGGAAGCTGATTCAGAGTGTGACAAGGTAATAGAGAACCCAAGTCTCCTTCCTCCCAGCCTAGTGCTCATCTAAGCGTGAGCCCTAGCCTTGCATTTTCATTCTCTTGTCTGGTCATCACTGGACAGTTGCCTCTGCCATGTCTACTGGACAAGACTGAGGATGGTCACCAGCAGCTTTCCTCGGCATCCCTCCCCAAAGCTCAGAAACCTGGACCACCCGCCAGGCCCCCGGCCTCCCGGGACTTAGAGCCCAGTCTGGTGGCTGCAGTTGGTCCTTTGGCGCCATCTGGTGGTAAAAATATGAAACCACAGCAAGTGGGGAGCGTGGTGAAGGAGGAAAAGTTGGAGGAGGATAAGGAGGAAGATGAGAGGGAGATGGGAAATGAGGAAGAGAAAATAACTTGTGTAGCCTGTATGGATTACCGTGTGCCTTGGTAGAGACAGACAAATCTAGGCCCCGCCCTTTTGCAGCTTTGTGATTTTGAGTTCACAGTTCCTCCCTGAGCCTCAGTTTCCCCATCTGTAAGACCAGGACAAATAAACCAAACTTAAACGTTAACTTTTGGCAGGGTATTGACCAAGAGGGAGGTTGAGGGGACCTTTGATGATCTCAGAAATAATCTCAGTCTTGATAATCACACAGTTTTAAAAAGTCATTGAGTTGTAAACTTAAGGTTTGTGTACTTTTACTGTAAACATAGAACGTATATGTACTGTATGTATAGTATATATATAAATTATACCTCAACAATAAAGTAAACAATAACACCAATCTACCTTTAATGGTGAGGACTAAGTGAAATCACCTAAGAAAGGGGCTTAGCTCAGGACCTGGCACCAAGTAAGGATGCATGAGGCCGATGCTTATCGCTGCTGTCACCCAGCACTTTCAAATATAGCTGTGCTTTATTTTGCAACGACCCTGTAAGTTGACTTACTTTTTATAGCTGAGGGATTGAGGCTCAGCGAACACTTGCCCCAGATGATCTAATTCCATGCCCTAGACTTTTTCTCCTGGGCCTAGGTCTCACACTAGGATAGGCTGAGCAGCGCCCAGGTCAACACAGCAGTGAGGGCAGGCCGGCCCTCAAGGGCCACGGCACCTGGCAAAGCACCAGACCAAAATGTTGGCCACCAGTTCCCAGGAGACCTGGATCTTCCAGGTGATGAGGCACCAGAGGAGCTTCTCTCAAGAGAGCAGGCATCAGCCAGCCTGAAGGAGCGGGGCGGAAGAAGTGCAGGGCCGCGCAGGGCCCAGGGCCAGACAGGCAGATCTGGGTCTGAATTCAGGCTCCTCTGGATGAAAGTAGGCAAGCTGCTTCTCATCATGGGGATCAGATTTCTCATCTGGAAAATGGGGATGAAGACATGTGCCCTTTCTGCTGCTCAAGGTTGCTGTGATAGCTGAGTGAGACCATGGAGTGACCACTCTGGTTCCCCACTGACCTTACAGGATGTACCAGAGCCTCTCCATTTTGCAGATGAGGAAACTGAGGCATAGGCAATGCAGACTCCACCCAGCTATGAACCATCTCCCACATGGGACCTCAGCCCCAAGATGAGTCATGGCAGAAACACAGCCCAGGAAAGAGGAGCAAAGATTTGGGAGGGAGGCTTCAGTGCTGGCCAGAAACCTCAGTGCTGCAGATGACACAGAACCACCCACGTGGCTGAAGGGACAGGGTAGGGCACTTTAGAAACGCGACAGGAATATCATCCCAGCCCTGAGGTTAATTCAGATCAAGGACCCAGAGTTGGGTCCTTGGTGCCTGGTGATGTCCAAACAGTTTCCCAAGCCTCTCTCCTCCATGGCGCTCCTGGGACCATCTCCTCCTCCTGTGTCCTGGACGGGGGTGATGTAATTCCACCCCATTCCCATCATGGGCCCAGTAGCCCCATGTCTTGGTTTGCTTGGGCAGCTCTAACAAAAATACCATAATATAGGTGGTTTAAAAACAGCAAACGTATGCCTTATAGTTCTGGGAATTGGGAAGTCCAAGATCAAGGTGCTCCAGATTTGGTGCCTGGCGAGCCCGACTTTCTCATGTACAGATGGCACCTTCTTGCTGGATCTTCACAGGGTACAAGGGATGAAAGAGCTCCTTCAGACCTATTTCCTAAGGGCACAAACCCCAGTCAGCCGCCCCCGTGGCCTAATCGCCTCCCTAAAGCCCCACCTCCCAATACCATCACATTGGTGATTAGGTTTCAACATGGGAATTTTGGGAGCACACATTCAAACCGCAGCACCCCATGACCTACCTGAGTTCACCCAGCCGGTCACAGTCACCAGGTGTTGCAAGAGCCTTGAGCTGATCTAGTGGGAACCCTCGTCGATCAGAGAGGGAAAGGGGCTTGTCTGAGGCTGCACAGCAGAGCTGGGACTGGAAGCCAGACCTGGGCACACCAGGCCTAGAGGGGAATCCCAGGTGCTCAGGCCTTCTGAAAGCTACCCATCACCGTGAGAGGGCCTCGGCCTCCACCGCCGCAGCCGACTCTGCAGCCCCTCCCTCCAGCCGTGGAGGCCGCTGGGCCCCCCAGTCCAGGCCCCTCTGGGACAGCCCTTCCCAACAGCCTGGCATGGCCTTGGCCCGCCACCTGGTGGCCACAGCAACCATTGCCAGGACGGAGCCTTGGGCTCTGCTCCCACCTCCCTCTCCCTGGAGGCCGCCTCGGCTACAAGGCAGATGAGGAGACCATGAGTCTTCCCAGAAGCCCTCTGCTCTGGTGGGCGGCATTTCTGACACCCTACAGAGGGCCTGGTGCAAGCTTCAGGGCCACAGAGGCCTCTCCAGGGTGAGGGTCATGCATCTCTGAGACCATGGAGTCAGGCTGGGCAGACCCTTCTCACATGATTTCCTTTGGGCAACAAAGAGTTCATGGCACTGAGAAGGCTTTTACTCCACTAACTCGGATGTGCAAGGAATCATCCATTTTCACATTGTCTTTCCAATTTTCTTTCAAGTTCCTCCTCCTGGGCTCAGCCACGACTGAACAGCCCCCACCTGGGAAAGCACAGATGTGGGCAAGTATCCATGATCCCAGAGGGAAGGAAAGGGCCTCTGGGGTCACTGCAGTCCCTCTGGCCTCAAGCCCAGGCTGGCCGTGTCTGTGGAAGCAGGAGGTCCCAAGCTCCTGCGCTGGCAGGGGCTCTGCAGTTTCCACCCCGGCTGGCAGCCCCAGCTTAGGGTGCAGCCTCCCTCGCATGCCACGCAGCTGTTCCTGTCAGAGGCCCTGCCATCTCTTGAGGTGAAGGGATTGGCTTCCTGTCACCCACTGGTCGCAGCGCCCTCAGGGCCCTTTACAGGCTGGGGTGCTTTTTGCTTTCTTTGTTTCTCCCACCAGCTACTTCTCTCACTAGTTAGAATGCTATGCTATAAGCCACCCCAAAATTGAGCACATAAAACAGCCATTTTATCATGATCATGGATTTTGTGGGTCAGAAATGTGGACAGGACATCATGGAGACAGTTTGCCTCTGCCCATAATGGCTGGGGCACCGGCTGCAAGATGAAGGCTGGGGGCGACTTGACGGTGGCAGCAGGAACCCTCTGGCATCCTCACGTGCAAGTCTGAGGCCGACACTGGCTGTCACCTGGGACACTGACTGTCTGCTGCACTCCACGTGGTCTTTCTGTGAGTTCTTCGCAGCACAGCAGCTGGGTTCTAAGAGCGGGAGAACCAGGAGAGCAAAGCAGAAGAGCATGGCGCTTTCCAGATCAAGCCTTGGAAGTTACAGAGCATCTTCTGCCATTCTCTACTGGTCAAGGCAGTCTCAAGGGTCTACCCAGTCAGAGCTGGGGGGTGGGGTGGGAATCAGATGGAGCACTGAGTGGAGAGACTTCACTGCAAACAGGGAGCCTCCCGGAACAAAGTCCAGGCTTTGTGGGGAAGAGAAGTGAAGCAGGTCTGTTAAAACCAAAAGACGGAGAAGGACTTCTGTGTCTGAGTGGGGTTGGCTGGCCGGTGATGCCTGGGCTTCTCAGATCAGTCAGTGTGGAGCTGGCTGAAGGCTTCCACCTGTTGTTTAGGGGATCCAGAAGCCTCTACTGAGCAAGCTAAGTGCCAAGTTAGCACACCAGGGTCGCCAGACGGCCAGGACAGGTGAGTATCTCAAGGTCTGGTGGAAGCTCAAAGTCCAGGCACTGCCAGGGTGCCTCAGTGCAACGTCCAGCTCAGGCCACTCCCGGGCTCCACACTGGTCTCCACCATCCGTGTGACCCGGGCGGATGACATCTCCAAGCTCCACTTTCTCACCTGCAAGGTGGGGCTGATGACAGTTCAGTGAGTCAGTGAGTCATAGCCCACCTCAGGGGCAAGTTCTAAATCAGTAAGGCAAAAATCGGGCACAGACAAAACTACCCTTGAGAGCCCCTTAGGTTCCCCACCAGCATGGGTACACATGGTTTTGTGGATACAGCTGTGAAGAGTGAGTCTGATGAATGCTGAATTTGGACGACTGATGGAGAACAGAGCAGAGGCGCAGAGGGAAAGCCAGGGGCGAGGCCTGGACTTCTGTGCCATCTGCTCTAAGAAAATGCACATCTCTAGCTGAGGAGGGGATGGGGCCGGGGTAGGGATGGGGTTCTTCTAAGCCTATCAGGTTTGCTGACTGGCTTTTCCTTGTTACTTTCACACTGATCCCCTATAGTGTTAAATGCATTAATAGATTTGCATGGCATTGTACAAATTAAACTACATAATATACATAAAGTTTCCAGCACAGTTCCTGGCACATAATAAGTGCTCAATAAATGTTGGCTGGATTTGTCTTTTCTTTTTCTTTCTTCTTTTTTTTTTAAGATAGTCTCTGGTCTAGGAAGAAAATTCTTGAATGAAAAAAAAAAAAGAAAAAACGATAGTCTCACTCTGTCTCGCAGGCTGGAGTGCAATGGTGCTATCTCAACTCACTGCAACCTCTGTCTCCAGGGTACAAGCGATTCTCATGTCTCAGCCTCCCAAGTAGCTGGGACTACAGGTGTGCACCACCATGACTGGCTAACTTTTTTTTGTTGTTGTATTTTTTTAGTAGAGACAGGGTCTCGCCATGTTGACTAGGCTGGTCTCGAACTCCTGGCCTCGGCCTCCCAAAGTGCTAGGATTACAAGTGTGAGCCACCGCACGCCGCCCTGGATTTGTCTTAATCTCGCTTGATTAGACTCATGCACGAGGCCCGTTTTCAGCCAGTGCTGCTGTCCTGGTTGTTAAAATACCAGCATTTGTCCGCACCAGTTGGTAAATAGCTGCTAATTCCCCATGAGGGTACCCCACTGCCCTGGCCTCTTACCTGGGATGCCCATGTCTCCCCATGATGCAGCAGCTCAAGGGGTGGCCTTGGTCCAAATGGGCACCTGGGACCTACTCAGGTACCAGGCCAGGCCTGTTCTGATTGGTTGGTCCCATGAGCTTCTGGGGTTACGTATTTCAAAGATCACTCCTGCCCATGTGCCCTCTGCTCTGTGAAAAGCTGGAAGGAGCAGCCAGGCACTGCCTCCTGCCCTCTCGGCCAGCACTTCCTGCTGGGGTCCATGGATTCCTTGCTCAGCCTGGGCTCCGGCCCCTGCCCTTGGACAGGATCCGAGAGGCAGGTGTGTCCTCACGGTGCGGCCTCACTCCCAAGTGAGGAGCGCAGAGTCGGGACGCAGCAGGGGCCTCTCAGTGGCAGCTGTCTTTGAAGTCCTTGGACCCATCTCTCCCCAGCCCCACCTGTAGTTATGTGGGGACCCAGGCCCAGTACCACTCAGACTTTCTCAGCCTGCCCCTGAAATACCCACTAATGTAAACCAAGAATGAACACACACACACCATCGGGCCAGCCAGGCAGCCCGCCCGAAGCGACTGACACAAGTGTGAAATTTCTTTGAAGTCTAGGGTTTTGTCTCAAAAAATACATGCAGATTCTGCGTTCTGCTCCATAATGTTTCCATTTTTGTTTAAATCTAAAAATAGGGCTTTAAATTACTTCCAGTGAAGAAAGTCGCCTCTCCAGGAAGATGTCAGGCTGAGCCTGCAGGACTGTCGGCACCCCCGGCTCCCAGCCATGGGCCTCTGGACACTCAAGCCTGGAAACTTAAAACCATTGTCCCCACCCCTCAGGAAAGGTCAGGTCTGACTTTTCACCTCTGACCTGTGCTTAGGTACCCTCTTCAGATCACCTCCTATTTCTGTGCCTCCGAAACTGCAGTTGACCCTGACTCAGAATGGTGGGGAGTGGTGGTCTCTCGCCACTGCAGGTAGGACACAGGCTGGGCAATGCTAGTGGCTGTGGTTCCACCCACCCCTACCTTGAAAGGGAAACAGCACAGCCTGAGAAAAGGGACGCCCAGAGACAGCAGTGTCTGGATAACATCACTCATTCCCCTTGACCCAGAAGCACCTTGGGTGTCACAGGGGTATGTGCCCAGAAATCCTCATATTGTCCCTAAATTCATAAGAGCTGGGCCTTCTCACACACAGAGGAAAGAGTTCTAATTGATTAACCCTCCCTAGAGAGGAGACAGCTAGGAGGAGTCCTGCTCATTCTCGAAATATTCGGAGGCTATCTTGGGGAGGAGAGAGTGGATCTGTTCTCTCTGGCTCTGCTGGGCCAGAACCAAGCCTGATGTGGGAGATGGAACCAGGCAGATTTAGGATGCTGGCAGGAAGTGCTTTCTGAGTCAGTTCTTTCCAGGGAAAACAGGGTCTGCTTATTAGGTAGTGAGATCCCTGTCTCTAGGGGTATGTAAGTATAAGCTGATGACTCGGTAACAAAAGGGTAGAAAGATTGAGGCCCTAGATGGAGAAGGGTGGGCTTTTGCCTCTAAAATTCCTTTCCTTTCTGAGTTTCTGGTTCCAGGATCCTCTCCAAGTCCTGTTCAGGGATGTTTCTTCCTCATTCCAATGGCCAGAGTAGCTCACAGTCACTGCTCCTTTCAAAGCCGGAGGCACTGCAGCCATGGGCAGGTGAGCATCTGTGCCCTGTGCGACCTGCTGGTAGCATAGGTGTGGTCATCAGTCCTCTGCATGTCAGGATTCTGACTAGGAAAACTCAGTGACCCAAAGTGACCTCCATCCAAACCTCTCCTTTATTTCTGTGGTTCATATCCTTTGCGTGCAAATGCCCCTGGGAGGGACAGTACCTACACCTTTGGCAATGCTAATTTTCATGAAAAGAATTTTTCATCTCCTTTCTGTGGTGGCGGGCAAGGGGTTTTTTTTTTGTTTGTTTGTTTGTTTGTTTTCAAGAATGACTAGTGCTTATGAGACCAGACCCAAGAAGTGGCATCTAAGCTTTGGAGCCAGAAAAGTGAAAGCCCTGAGTACAATGTCCTCACGGAGGCCTGACTTGCCCACATGTCACCCCCAACCCTGATCTAAATCATCAGGAAAATATAAAAGGGCAGCGTGGGTGAGAGGTCGGGGATCTGGGTAGCATTATAATTTTCCTAAAGGGCCAGGTAGGAATTTGAGGAGCTTCTTCTAAGCCAGTCACTGATGACCAGGTTGGAAGAAGACCCTGAAATCTACGTGCAGCCGAACTCAAGCGTCTGTGGGCTGGAAACGCCAAGGGGCTTTCCCCTGACCTGGGGGCTAGAGTGCCCAGAAGGAGGACAGGCCGCTGCGCTGGCCGCTCCCAGCGCAATGACCTCACCAAACAGGGCCCCTTTAGTAGTGCCCTGGACGGGTGGCCACCGACCGCAAGGCCACGCTTGCTCTATACAGGTTGTGCAGGACAGAATCCAGGTGCCACCCAGGAGCGAGGAGCTTCCCAGTCCGTCACCCATTTGTAAGAGTATTACTTCAGTTGTCCAGCAGGTGGCAGTCAAGTGTCCCAAACAAGAGGCGCCTTTATCTGAGTTGCCCAGAAACCATTGATTCCGCTCCTGGGCGGCAGAAATTTGGAGAAGGCAATCAGCTCTCCAGGCTCCAATCTAGGACTCAGATTCCTTCTTTTTTTTCTATGTCCATAACTTTATTTTTAATCAAAGGTTTACATTTTTCGATGTCCAGTGGTTCTCCAAGACATCATAGAACCCAGCTGACACCTCTCCACCTCATCTCACCAGCTCTCTGGGACCGGAGACCACTTGCAACTCCGGGAGGTGTTTTTTCTGCTGTGAAATCTCCATAATTCTAAGCACCAGTTCTTGATTTCTCCATTTTCGACACCGTCTTTGACTTACTGTGATGGAAAATGAAGATTTATCTTTCTTACCACCCGCCCCACCCTGTCGCACCTCCACTTCCCCTCCCCTCTCCCTCAGCGTAATTCTCTCCCTATCTTTGGTTAAATTAGCGTTCTTGATATTTACTCATCTTCTTTGCCATCTCTGGACTTACAGGGTGCCCTCTGTGCCACACGGCATTCCACCCAACGTTGCTTCGGACCAAGGAACGCATTTCACAGCGACAGGACAACAGGGACCTTGGGCCGGTGGAAATCGCTCATCTCCAGCTCCTTCGTCCAGAAGCAGCTGGCCACACTGAAGGGTGGAACGGCCACGTGAACACTCAGCTAAGGTTCTGCTTGAGAGACGACGGCCTGAAAGGTTCAAGTTCTGTCTTACGGGATGAAGAATATGCTTTGATTCGGCCATCAGTAGAAGGTATGGTCCCTTCCACATCCACAATAACAGCCCCAAAATCAGGGAGTGGGAGTGGCTTTCCTCACAATGACACCTGATAACCACACGGACTCAAACCCTCTGGGCTCTGCCAATATGAAAGGTTTTGTTCTCGAGGGAGAAATGCTTCCATCACGGAACACAACCAGGGCCCATTCATTGGTCCATGGGACAGGACACTGATGCCTCCTGACGCTGAACTGATGACTCAGGAGGAGGTCACTCTGCTGTGTGGCGCATGTGATCCTGGTGATCAAATCAGGCTGACACTGTACAATGGGAAGACTGTCTAAAACCCAGAGGACTTTCTGGGAGTACCTCTTTCTTTTTAAAAATTTTTTAATTTTAATAGTTTTGAGGGTACAGGTAGTTTGGGTTACATGGATAAGTATTTTGACAGTGATTTCTGAGATTTCAGTGCACCCGTCACCCAAGCAGTGTACACTGTACCCAATATGTAGTCTTTTATCCCTTCTCCCCAACCTTCCCCAACCCGAGCCCTGAAGTCCCTTATATCATTCTAATGCCCTTGCATGCTCATAGCTTAGCTCCCACTTATAAGTGAGAACAGATAATATTTGGTTTTCCATTCCCAAATTATTTCACTTAGAATAATGGCCTCCAGCTCCAACCAAGTTTCTGCAAAAGACATTATTTCTTTCCTTTTTGTGGCTGAGTCATATTTCACGGTGTATATATACTTCCTTATCCACTGGTTGTTGATGGGCACTTAGGTTGGCTCCTAATTTGCAATTGCAAATTGTGAGGCTATAAACAGGTGTACAGGTGTCTTTTTCATATAATAATGTATTTTTCTTTGGGTAGACACCCAGTAGTGGTATTGCTTTATCAGATGGTAGTTCTACTTTCAGCTTTTTAAGGAATTGCCATACTGTTTTCCATAGTGGTTGTACTAATTTACATTGTCACCAGTGGCATAAAAGTGTTCCCTTCTCACCACATCTATGCCAACACCTATTTTTTTTTTTTTTTTGACTTTTTAATGATGGCCGTTCTTGGAGGACTAAGGTGGTAGCTCATTGTGGTTTTGATTTGATTTCCCCGATGATTAGTGATGTTGAGCATTCTTCATGTTTGTTGGCTCGTTGTATATCTTCCTTTGAGAACAGTGTATGCATGTTATTTGCCCACTTTTTGATGGGATTATTTTTTTTTCTTGCTGATTGAGTTCCTTGTAGATTCTGGATATGAGTCCTTTGCCAGATGCCTAGTTTATGAATATGTTCTCCCACTCTGTGGGTTGTCTGCTTGCTGATTATTTCTTTTGCTGTGTAGAAGCTTTTTAGTTTAATTAGGTTCTATTCATTTATTTTTTGTTTTTGTTGCATTTGCTTCTGGGGTCTTAGTCACGAATTCTTTGCCTAAGCTAATGTATAGAAGAGTTTTTCTGATGTTATTTTCTAGAAATTTTGTGGCTTCAGGTCTTGGATTTAAGTCTTTGATCCATCATGAATTGATTTTTCTCTAAGGTGAGACATGAGAATCCAGTTTCATTCTTCTACATGTGGCTTGCGAGTTTCCCCAGCACCATTTATTGAATAGGGTATCTTGTCCCCCATTTATGTTTTTGTATGCTTTGCCAAAGATCAGTTGGCTGTACTTATTTGGCTTTATTTCTGGGTTCTCTTTACTGTCCCATTCATCTACATATGCATTTTTATACCAGTACCATGCTGTTTTGGTAACTATAGCCTTACAGTATAGTTTTAAGTCCAGTAATGTGAGGCTTCCAGATTTGTTCTTTTTGCTTAGTATTGCTTTGGTTATATAGGCTCTTTTTGGGTTCCATATGTATTTCAGGATTGTTTTTTTCTAGTTCTGTGAAGAATGATGATGGCATTTTGATGGAAGTTGCACTGAATTTGTAGATTGCTTTGGACAGTATGGTCATTTTCACAATGTTGATTCTTCCCATCCATGAGCATGGGAGGTATTTCCATTTGTTTGTGTTATCTATGACTTCTTTCAGCAGTGTTTTGCAATTTTCCTTGAGATCTTTCACCTCCTTTGTTAAGTATATTCCTAAATACTTTATTTATTTATTTATTATTTTGCAGCTGTTGTAAAAGAGATTGAGTTCTTGGTTTAATTCTCAGCTTGGTTGTATAGCAGTGCTACTGATTTGTGTTTTTTTTCACACACAAAAAAATCACATTGATTTTGTATCCTGAGACTTTACTGAATTTGTTTATCAGATCTAGGAGCTTTTTGGGTGAGTCTTTAGGGTTTTCTGGGTATACAATCATATCATAAGTGAATGGTGAAAGTTTGACTTCCTCTTTTTCAATCTGGATGCCATTTATTTCTGGTTGCTCTGGCCAGGACTTCTAGTACTATGTTGAATAGAAGTAGTGAAAGTGGGCATCCTTGTCTTGTTCCAATTCTCAGGGGGAATGCAGTAGAACCACTCATATGTCAAAGATGTTAGAATTAGAGCAGGAAATTTAAAGCACACTTTATAAATATGCTTATGGATTTAAGGGATAAAAAATGTTTATAATGAATGAACAGAGGGAAAATCATAGCAAAGAAGTCGAAACTCTACATAAGAACCAAATAGAAATGCTAGACTTGAAAAGTATCATATATGAAATGAAAAAATTCACCAGGTATGCATAACAGCAGACAAGCTGGCAGGAGGGTCAGCGAACCTGAAGCTTGATAAACAGACATTACCCAATCGGAAGTGGAAAAAGTTCTGAAATAAACTAAACAGGCTCTCAGAAATCTGTAAGACAATATTAGTTGCCTTAAAATACGTAATTAAAGAAGTCTTAGAAGCAGAGAAAATTGATAGCAGAGTAAAAAATGTTTTGATAAACCACTGGCTGAAAATATCCCAAACTTGGTGAAAAACACAACTTACATACTTAATAAGCTCACTGAACCCCGAGAAGGATAAATATAAAAGGAAGCCGTTCCTAGGCACATCATAGTCTAAAGATCTAAGAGAAAGAGAAAATCTTGAAAGCAGCCAATGAAAACAAAAACCAAACCAAACCAACAAAACACACAAAAAAATCACATACAGGGGAACACTTCCATGAATAATGAATGAGTTATCATCACAGACAACAGAAGCTAGACCATAATGAAATGCCATCTTTAATATGCCGAAAGGGGGGAAGAAAGGACTTAAAATTATATATCCAGAAAAAATAGCCTTAAACAGCAGAAACAAAGATATTTCAAATAAATGAAAACTGAGAAAATTTACTGCCAGTAGACCTGTTTCACAAGAAATACAAAAAGAAGTTCTTCAGGCTGAAGGGAGGTTACATTGAAGGATATTCATATTTATAGGAATGAATGAAGAGCATTAGAAATTGTACAAATGTAAATCATTATAAAGGAAAACAACTTTTTTATTTCCTTAATCTAAAAATGATATAATTATTTGAAGCAAAAATGATAATATGGTATTATGAAACCTATAATGTGTAGAGTGTGTGTGTGTGTGTGTGCGTGTGGGTGTGTGTGTGGGTGTGTGTAAAATAAAATTAACCCAAAGCAAAGGTTCTTACTTTTGATGTGAAGTGACAAAATATATGTGATAAGCTAAGGACTCACATTAAAATTGCTAGAGGAAATATTACAAATGCAAAGAGGTTTTGCTAAAAAGTAATACAGAAAAAATTCTTTTAAAAATGTTTAACTCGAAAGAAACTAAGAAAGGAGGAAGACAGGATCAAAAGATTCAGGTGACGAATAGAAAATTAACAGCAAAATTGATAGGCCTATACTCAACTTTGTCAATAATTAAATATAAATGTATTAAACTCTCTAGTTAAAAAGCAGAGCTTATCAGACTGAGCTAAAAGAGAAGGACCCAGTTGTGCTCTCTACAAGAAGCACTCTTTCAATAGAAATTTATAGTTAGGTTGAAGGTATAAGGAGACAAAGAGACATATCCTGCAAGTGTTAGAAAGCTAGAGCAGGCCGGGCGTGGTGGCTCATGCCTGTAATCCCAGGGCTTTAGGAGGCTGAGGCAGGTGGATCACCTGAGGTCAGGAGTTCGAGATCAGCCTGGCCAACATGGTGAAACCTCAACTCTACTAAAAATACAGAAATTAGCTGGGTGTGGTGACAGGTGCCTGTAATCCCAGCTACTTGGGAAGCTGAGGCAGGAGAATCACTTGAACCTGGGTGGCGGAGGTTGCAGTGAGCCGAGATTGTGTCATTGCACTCCAGCCTGGGCGACAAGAGTGAAATTCTGTCTCAAAAAAACCCAAAACAAACAAACAAAAAAACCTAGAGCAGTGATATTATTATGAAGTTAAATATATTTTAAAATAACCAGTATTAGCTGAGATGAAGAACACTTCACAATGCTAAAAGACTCAATTTATCAGAAAGGCATAACAATTATAAACAAACACCAGAAAGGCATAACAATTACATACAAATATGTATGCGCCTAATAAAACACCTTCAATATACATAAAAAAGTAATCCTGACTAGACTAAAGGGAGAAATAGACAAAATGTACAATCATGTTTGGAGATACTACAACCCCTGTCTCAGAAATAAACAGAACAAACAGAGCAGAAATCAGTTAAGATATAGAAGATTGTGAATAACACTATAAAGTGTTCTGATCTAATGCCATTTATAGAACACCACGCCAAACATCTCCAGAGTCCATATTCTTTACAAGTACATGTAGAACATTCACCAAGACATACCACATGCTAAGCTACAAAATAAGCCTTAACATTTTCCAAAAGATTGAAACTTTACAAAATATGTTCTCTGTCAACAATGGAATTAAGTTGGATAGCAATGACAATAAGGTATCTAGAAAATCCTCAGATAATTAGACATTAATACATCTTTAAATAACTGCTTGGTGAAAGTAGAAATCAGAGAGAAAATTATCAAATACTTTGGACTGAATAATAACAACGAAAATATATGCTAAAATGAGTGCAGTGTGGCTAAAACAGTGCTTAGAAATTTAGAGCTAGAAATGTGAGAAAATCAGTATCTGTTGTTTAATCCACCCAGTCTGTTGTACTTTGTTATGGCAGTCCTAGAAAACTCATACGATGTAACGACATATCACACTTCAATAAGAATCAGGTGTCCTTGGACAAATGGCTGACTCTAGGACTGGGGAAGGAAATATATATGACATGAGCCTGGAACATCTTGTAGCACTAGAAAGTAAGGAAAGACTCAAAAGAAAAAAGAATAAAACACCCACAAATTGATGAGCTATGTCAAAGGCGAACAGGAGTCTACTTAAACAGTTCTCAATGGGGCCAGGCACAGCAGCTCACACCTTTAATCCCAGCAGTGTGAGAGGCCAAGGCGGGCAGATCACTTGAGGTAAGGAGTTCGAGACCAGCCTCACTAATATGGTGAAACCTCATCTCTACTAAAAATACAAAAATTAGCCGGGTGTGGTGGCATGCACCTGTAGTTCCAGCTACTCGGGAGGCTGAGACAGGAGAATCACTTGAACTCATGAGGCGGGTTGCAGTGAGCCAAGATCATACCACTGCACTCCAGCGTGGGCAACAAAGTGAGACGCCATCTTACAAAAACAAAAAAGTTTCCAATGGCCAACACAGAAATAATTTGAAAAATAAAATTAATATAGTTCTATTAGATGATAGCCCAAAGCATAAAATAAACATCTATGAGTCCATACTGATATAAATCACAGATGCCATAAATTAATAAATGGGAGAAGGCAGATAAATCTCTCATGCAGAAGAATTGCAAATAATTTATGCAAAGATACTCAGCCCTCAAAGAGAAGAAGCAGGCTGGGTGTGGTGCTAATGCCTGTTATCCTAGCATTTTGGGACGCTAAGACTGAAGGATTGCCTGAGGCCAGAGGTTTGAGACTAGCCTGAACAACATAGCAAAAACCCACCTCTACAAGAAAAAATATAATAGCCTGGCTTGGTGGCATGCACCTGTAGACCCAGCTACTCAAGAAGCTGAGGCAGAAGGATCACTTGAATCCAGGAGCACAAGGCTACAGTGATTCATGATCACAGCACTGCACTCCAGGCTGGGTGACAGAGCAAGATGCCATCTCCAAAAAAATAATAATAATTTAAAAAGAGGAGGTGCACAGCTCCTCACTCTTTAGGTATGGGCTGCAAATAGTGACTTCCTTCTGATGAGTACAGTATGGAAAGAGAGGAAAAAGGGTACCTGACTGAGGGGAAACCTGACCAACACTAACTCAGCCAGGTCACCAAGGCGAACATCAAGTTTTAAATTATGTTGACAATATATATACTTGATTTGTTGTGGTGAAAATGGCACTTTACCTGTGATGTTCCACCCAACAAACCATGACTACAGTCATACCATTAAAAAAAAAATTGGACAAATTCCAATAGTGGGGCAGTCTGCAAAATACCTAGCCAGAACACTCAAAACTATCAAGATCATTTAAAAAAGAGAGAAGGAAAAGGAATCTTTGAAGTTGCCACAATCAAGAGGATCCTAAAGAGACTTGACAGCTAAATGCGATGTGGTATCCTGGATAAAATTCTAGAAAAAGAGAAATAAAAACTAGGTGAAACCTAAGGAAATATGAACAAACTATAAACTTTAGTTAATCATAATGTATCCAAATACTGTTTGATTAACTATAACAAATGTATTATAGTAATGTAGGATGCTAGTAAGAAGGGAAATTGGTGAGGGATACATAGGAACTCTGTACTGTTTCCCCAATATCTCTGTAAATCTAAAACTTCAAAAAATAAAATATACTAAAAATAAAAAATATTAGCAAATGAAATTCACCAACGTATAAAAATGATGATACGTTGCGACTAAGTGAGTTTCCTCCCAGGAATGCAAGTTTGTTTTAACATTCCAAAACCAATTCTTTAATGGAATAAAGCGGAAAAACCATACAGTTATCTCAACAGATGCAGGAAAAAATGATTTTACAGAATTCAACACTCATTTGTCATAAAAGCATTCAGCAAATTAGCATTAGATGGGAACTTCCTCCACCTGACAAAGAAATCTATGTAGATATAATAAAATACTGTAACTCATTTCATACTGGGTTAAGTATGAATGACAAAATGTTTTTCCTCCAAAATTAGCAATAAGAAAAGAATACTCACTCTTGTTATTTCTACTCAGCATAGCACTGATAGTTCTAGCGAGGGCAATTAGGAAAGAAGGAAAAAAGTGCATAAAAATTAGAAAGGAAAAAGAGGAGCTGTCAGAGTTTATATAGAGTTATAATAGTCCATTTTGGGCATGGACTGGTGGCCTGCCTTGGCCCAGGCAGAGGGACTCCACTGTGGGAGAGATAAATTGTAACCCCTTTTGGTGGTTGCTGGGTCAGCTGCAATGGTTTATAACCTAAAAGAGGTCCAAACACAAGACCATATTCTTCCACAGAAGTTTTCTGTGTTCTGGACCTACAGAAAGCTGAGGTTCTGATCTATAATGACAGAGGAGAAACTCTTACATAGGTGGTTAGGAGATCAAATCACACTAGACCAGGAACCTACCTGCAAGAATCACAAATTAGTTTCTTTCTTGAGACATTAGTCAAATTTTGAACTTATGTGAGTTGGGAGATGAAAGAGCCAAGCTCAAAACATTCCAAGGGCAGATGGAACTTTCAGATTATCAATGAAAAACCTGGTAGGACCATACCAGGAAGAATAGGCAGGTACCAGTGGTGGACTGAGTCTTATTAATACTCAAATGCAGCCACAAGTTTATCAGCCCCTTACCCCATTTTCCTAACAGAATAAAAGAGTAAACTTACTAAAAGCTATAATCTATAGCCTCTACGGTCCTTCTATGCACAGCATCTGGCAGTGACAGTGACGAAGTAGTAGATAAACAAGGAAGTGGGAAAATACAAACAAAAAATAGTAGAGCCACTGCTGACCCAGGTACTGGAGTTAGCAACAAGGATGTAAAACCAGCCATGAACAATATGTGAAAATAAATACAGGAAAAGATGCACAAGATGGTTAAAAAATGAGAATTAAAATAGTTAGAATATCTCTTAAAAATCCAATGGCCATTCTTGAATTGAAAATAAATCAGAATTTTAAGAATGTATTGAATATATTTAACAGGAGACTGAAGATAGTGTATGATTGGATAGTTAACTGGAACTCAACAGAAATTATCCACACTGAAGCACACAGAAATAAAGCTGGGAAGGGAGGGGGAACAGAACAGAGCATAAAGGCATGTGAGGCACTAACTAAAGTTCTAACATACATACATGTATGTGGAGTATCAGAAAGAAAGGAGAGAGGAATGAGGCATAACCAGCATTTGAATAAATAATGCCTGAGAAGTTTTCAAATACCACAGATTCAGTTTTATAAAGCAAGGCAAAACCCAAGAAGGATAGATATAATGTAAAACCACATGCAGGCTCATAATAAACGGCTGAAAGACAAAGATAAAGAGAAACAGTAAAAGCAACCAGATGAAAAAGAAACCATTACCTTAAAAGAAGTAACAGTAAGACTGACCACTGATCTTCACCAGAATCCATGGAAACTAGAAAAAGAACATTGCCAACTTAGAATTCTATACCCACTAAAATGTGCTTTAAAATTCAAGATGAAATAAATATATTTTTATTAAAAAAAAAAAAAACAGAATCATCACCAGCAGACCAGTATCAAAAGAGACTCTGTCCTTCAGAATGATAGAAAATGATCCCAGAGAGAACAGACCACAGGAAGGAGTAAAGCATACCCAAGACAAAAAGTATGCAGGTAAACATAAAACAATATTGATGACTTAAACCAGCAACAATGACAATGTATCTTGAGCTTATAATATATGTATGAGTACCAATATATGACAATAATAGCACAAAGGGCAAGAGTGGATAAAGTTGAGTTAAACTGTTGTAAGATTCTTGCATTGAAGGTTCTTGCATTGTTCAAGGAGAAGTAACAGTGCAACCATATATATATATATATATGACCATGAAGCTAACAGAATTGACAAAAAACAGTTGATAAGTCAAGAAAGAGAGAAAATGAGGTATTAAAAAACAAAGAATAGATGGTTCAAATAAAAATCAAATCACACGATAGTAGTATCAAACCCAACTATCTTAGCAATTACACTAATTGTAAATGGATAAATGTACAATATGAAATAATTGTCAGATTGAACTAAAAATACAAGATCCAACTATTAGTTGTTTATAAGAGATACAATATATGAGGACGCAAGTTGAAAAGAAAAGAATGAAAAGATATTGCTGGAAACCATTAACAAAAAGCTGGTGTGGTTATATTACCATCTGATAAAGTAGATTTAAAGGCAAGAAGTATCATTAAATGCAAAAAGGAAGAATTAACTTCCCCAAATTAGTATGCTACTCATTTCAAAGCTTCAAATATGCAAAGTAAAAGTAACAATTTTTAAAAAACAAATGGGCAAATTCAAAATCAAAGTTATGGATTTAACACACCTTTCTCAGTAAACGCTAAAGCAAGCAAGCAAACAAACAAAAAAAAGTGAAATACTGAATATTTAAACAATGCAATTAAGCAATTTTATCTAGTTAATATATATATGCAACATTATATTGAATAACTGCAGAGTAAATATTATTTTGAAATGCCTGTGGAACATTTACCACAATAGACTACACAATGGGTTATAAAGCAATTAACCCAAATTTCAAAGAACTAAAATTATACAGAATGTGCTCTCTAACTGGAGTGGAGCTAATTAGAAATCTATACAAAAAGGAAACTAGAAAATTTCTAAATGCTTGAAAATTAAGCAACACTGCTAAATAGTCCATAGGCCAAAGGAGACATCACAATAGCAAGTATTTTGAGTGGGATAATAAAAATTGTGAGATGAATCTAAAGGCAGTGGTTACAGAAACATTTATAGCCTTAAATGCAATTCTTAGAGAAAAAGACATATAGAAAATTAATGATTCTAAGCTTCCATCTCAGGAAGTTAGATAAACAACAGCAAATTAAACCTAAAGAAAGTAGAAGGAATGAAATAGTAAAAATGAAAACAGAAATCAAATAGGAAAATAAAATACACAGTGGAGAAAATCAGCAGCAAAAACAAAAGTTAGTCTTTAAATAAGTAAATAAAATGCACAAACCCCTATTGAGAAGAGAGAGGCAGAGAGAGAGAAACAGAATATCAGCTAAGAAAGGGGGTCATCAGTACAAATTCTAGAGACATTTAAAAGATATCATGGTATTAATAACAACTTTTGTCAATACATTTGGCAAGTTAGATTAAATGAACATATTCTTTGAAAACACAACTTACCATATAAGAAAAAGCAAAAAAAAAAAAAACTGAAGTCTGATATTCATTTAAAAACTGAATCTGCAATTTAAAATTTTCCTACAAAGAAGCTTCCAGGGCCAGATAGTTTCATTGGATATTTTCCACAAATATTTAAGGCAGAAACAGTGCTCATCTTTTATGAAAGATTTCAGAAAAAAAGAGAAAGAAAAAACACCAAACTTGCTTTACAAGACTAATATAAACTTGATAACAAAATCTGACATTTTATTATTATGTTTTAGAAGAAAGGAAAGAAAAAATTACAGGTCAATTATCACTCATATGCATAAATGTGAAAATCTTAACTAAAATATTAGCAAATCAAATTTAGTGACATATAAAAATTGTATATCATGACCACATGGTGTTTATTCTAAGAAAGCAGTTACTTTAACATTGTTTTGATGTAATTTGCCACATTATTAGAATAAAGGAGAAAAAGTATATAATCATCTTGATAGATACGGAAACATCATTTGACAAATTCAACACTTATTCATAATAAGCTACCAGAAAACAGGAGTAGAAAAGAACTTTCCTAACCTAATGAAGGATATCTATAAAAACACTTAGTTAACATCTTTTAATGTAAACTAGTGAATGCTTTTCCTCTGTGGTTAGGAACAAGACAAGGCTACTATCACTACTTCTATTCACCATCATACTCAAGATCCTAGCCAGTGCAATATGGCAAGAAAACAAATTGAAAAGTATGAGAATTAAAAGGAAAGAATAAAACTATTATTTGCTCACATACCTAGTAATGTATGCAAAATATTTAAAATGATCTATACATAAACTATTAGAATTAATAAGCAAATTTGGAAAGGTTGTTTAAACAAGGTGACTTTTCAAAAATCATTGTCTTTTTATATACTAGTAAGACAAATTGGAAATAGAATTTTAAAAACCACCATTTACAACTGAATTTTTAAAATCAAATAAGAATACATATAATTAAAAAATTGCAAGATATCCCTCCTATAAAACAGTGTTTAGAGAAATTAAATAAGACCTAAGTACATGGATTTACATAAACAGTTCATGTTTATAGATTGGAAGACTCAGTATTTTTTCTCTCCAAATATCAATCTCTCTCCAAATTGATCTATAGATTTTGTGCCATCTCAATCAAAATACTGGAAGTAAATTGAAAAGCTGATTGTAAAATATATACATAAAAATACAGAAAAACCCAGAATAACCAAATGATGTTGAAGAAGAATAAATTTGGAGAGCTCATATCATCAGATATACTTTTGTAAATCTACAGTAGTTAAGAAGACTATGTGGGTTTGGTGCAAAGACAGATAAACAGAAGAATGGAGTAGGGTAGAGTCCAAAAACAGACCCATACATGGTCAATTGATTTTTGACAGTGGTATCACTGCAATCCAGTGGGTAGAGAATACCTTTTAAATAAATGGCCTAATGTTCTTAGATCAATTGGATATTCATACGGGGGGCGGGAGGGGAATGAACCTCAATCCCTACCTCACAACATATACAAAATTAATTTGACAAAACAATAAAGCTTCCAGAAAAAAATACAAAAGAATATCTTTATGATGTTGGCATAGGCAAAAAGTTATTAGAATACCAAAGCCACTACCCATAAAACAGGCCTCATTAAAATTAAGAACTTCTGTTCATTAAAAGACATCAGGAGAGTGAAAAGGCAAGACATATACTGGGATAAGATATAGGCAATACATATATCTGAAAAATCAATAAGAAAAACACAATTAAACTTTAGGCAAAAAACTTAAGAACTTCATAAGAGAGGATATTCAAATGGCCAACCAACACATGAGAAGGTGTTCAACATTATCACTCATAAGGAAAAAGCCTATTGAAACCACAATGACCATACTGCAAACTCTCTATAATGAGTAAAAATAAAAAGACTGTGAATATTAAGTCTTGGCAAGAATGTGGCACACCTGGAACTCTCTCATGTATTGTTTTTGAGAGTGTAAATTGATGCAATTACTTTGGAGAACTGTTTGGAAATTTTGTATTAAGTTAAATGTACACCAAATTTTATTTACAGCTAAAAGCATTCCAACTGTCACAAATAGGGTCATATTGCTTATTTTATTTTGAGCATGCTCTTTCATTTCACAATATACCATGAAGTGTGTGTATATATGTATATATATATGTGTGTGTGTATGTGTGTGTGTGTGTGTGTGTGTGTGTGTGTGTGTGTGTGTGTATATACATATATATATGTAAATAAATTACTGGGTAAATGCGTATATATACTATATATATAAATATACCATGAAGTGTGTATATTTATATATATGGTATATATATATATATATACACACACACACACACACACACACACACACTTCATGGTATATTTATATATATGGTATATATACGCATTTACCCAGTAATTTATTTCTAGAAAATTACCCCTAGAACCAAACAAACATGCAAAGATTTGTGCAGGGTCTTCTCATGCTGTTATTTATAATGGCAAAAACTGGCAACACCTAGATGTCTCACAATATGTTGAATACAGTGCAGTCATTAGAAATCCTATTACAGGGAAAAGTTATTGACTTGTGAAAATATTCATGGTATATTATAAAATGAAAGAGCATGCTCAAAATAATACAAGCAATATGATCCTATTTGCAACAGTTAGAATGCTTTTAACTGCAAATAATGAAATAGCTTCCTCAAATAAGGGCAGATGATTATCTCAAATCACAGGAGTCCAAAGATAGGGCAATTTCAGGGTTGGCTAATGAAGTTGCTCAAAAATGTTATCCAGGACCTAGATTATTTCTTTGGTGTTGGTTTTTATTTTCAGCCTAGTTCTTCCTTGCTTGCTGGATGGCTGCAGGGGCTCCCTGAATCTCCCACCTTGTAGAGCTAAGTTGAACAGCAGAGAGAGGACCATCATCTTCCGTGCATCTCTAAGAATGAGGGAAACATTTCCCCAAAGTCATTCTCGTGCATCTCACTGGCCAGAACTGTATCACATGCCCAATGCCTAAATTAGTCACAGAAGAGGGAAATGGGACCACGGTCATTATCTTAAACCAATCATGACTGGATTCCCCATAGTTGCACCGTGCAGGGGGTCACTTTTCCTGAGCCCATGGCAACAAGGAGCTTGAACACTTCTATAAAACCAGGGCTTTGCCAGTCAAGAAGAAGTCAGCAGGAGTGAAGACAGACTGGCACTGAATGGGCGACCTATAGTGTCCATCCCAACAAATACACACAAAAATGCATAAACCAAGCTCTGAGCTTGGTCATAAACCTCACCTCTGGGTGGTAAAACTGTGGTTGATTATTTTAGTGTTTTGCTCTTGGTTTTCTTCATTGAATATGTATCATGTTATAATAAAAAAGTCTTAAATGTTATCTTTAAAACAATAATTTCAAAATAAAAGGGCACTTAAAAATCATTAAGTACATGCCTAGCACTTTGCAAATTGAAAAGACATGTTTCTAAAAGGTAGAGTCATGCTTATGAAGCTACAGTCATTTCCTTCTGCTTCTATTTCCGTTCTGTTCCTCCATCCTTTCACAACCTGCCCCTGGGCTACCCAAAGTCTGACTTCAAAGTGATGCTGGATGGAAGGGACCTCTAAGGACATTGAAGTCAACCTATTACAGGAAACCCAGAATGAGAGCAGCTTACTCAAGGTCACCCAGCCACCTAGGCAGAAGCACCCAAAGACAGTAATTGGCGCTTTGGAAATCCTCTGATGAGTATACTTCTCCAATTCCTAAAGCCAGCCCAGGGGCAGCAAAGATTGAGCAAAAGCCAGGGACATACTGATGGCTCAGCCATCTTGCTGGGGGGAGAGGAGCAACAGCCTGCTTTCTAGTGTTACCTCTCTGCTGTTAACCTTGCCTTCTTTGCCAGCTCCATTCACACGTGCTGGAAACATATCCAATTTTCTCCCATCCTTTTAAACAATCAAAATGTTTAACTCTGCCTTCTCTTTCTACCACTTTTCATCCAAATAGCTTAAAAAGATAATCTACGCTTTCTTTTTCTAATTCCTTACCTCCCATTTTCTCAACTCATTTTAATCTGCTATACCACGCCACAAGGTATACCGCTACAATTTGTCTTGCTAAGGACACCAGTGACCTCCTGTCATGAAATCTGAGGAAATCCTTAAGTTCTTATCTTACTGGACCTCCTTGTTGCAGCATTTAACCTTATTGTCCACTTTCTCTTTCTGAATATTCTGCTCTCTTCGTTCCCAGGAAATCTTGCTTTCCCCAAACTTTCTGGCCATAACTTTTTCTTCATGGGTGGGAAGATGGATAAAGACATATTTCTGATGATATTGTTTTAACACCTGGATCCAGCCATGCCTGAAGCCTGCCCTGGATTTTTTTAGTTATAGGAGCCAATACATTATTCTTTTTGCTCAAACCATTGTTCGTTGAGTTTCTGGCACTGGCCAACGGAGCTCAGCATAGCAGTGAAATCCTCTCCCTTGGTAACTCCTTCCCTTCTTCTACTGGCATCTGCAGCACTAATGATAGTACTAATTAGACACAGATCCCCAAAAGAGCACACAGTGGAGGCTAGACATACAGTTAGGGAGGAGTAACTCAAGAATGGCCATTTTGGATACTTCAGACAGAGCAGCTTGCTTCCCTACACACTCCAGTTCATGGGTCTCATTTGATGCAGAGAGCAGGCTAAATCAAACGGATTTTGCCACCTGAGCACTGCCACAACCATCAGCACTATTTGGGATAAACTCCCAAATGCCAATCTTCTTCCTGGCACAGGCACCCTGAAAGGAAATCTCTCTGCCAGCCTTTGCCCTCTGCCCCTGGATGAAGCTCACCTAAGACTACCCTACATCTCTGTCTACCCCCAGAGGGCAAGGCACACATGGGAAATCAGTGAGCCACCTACACAATTGCTGGGAAAGCTCACATCAGCTACCAATGGAGATTAGTTGAGTCCTTTGTTTAAAAATGGGAAGAGACAGTGAAAATCCTCTGGACATGTGAGAAGAATCAGTGGCCTGAACTGAACAATCAGATCAAACAGCCCATGCTGAAGCAGAGTTAATGCAGAAGAAATAGAAGAAAACTTTAGTTTTATCATCAGGTTCCTTGAGAATCATTAAGTGTACTGCACTGACAACATAATCTCAGACAGCTGCTTTTTTACAAAAAAAAAAAAGAAAAAGGCAGCAGCATTTGAAAACAAAATGTTATGGAGACTAGCATAAACCTGAGTTCAAAACCAACAATGGCCACTGATACAAAAATTTATAATAGCAGACAGGTGTGGAGACAGATGCCTGTAATTCCAGCACTTTGGGAGACTGAGGCGGGTAGATCGCTTGACTCAGGAGATCAAGACCAGCCTGGGCAACATGGAAAAACCCTGTCTCTACAAAAAATAGAAAAATTAGCCAGATGTCGTGGCACATGCCTATAGTCTGAGCTACTTGGGAGGCTGAGGTGGGAGAATTGCTTGAGCCTGGGAGGTTGAGGCTGCAGTGAGCTGAGACTGCACCACTGCACTCCAGCCTGAGAGACAGAGTGAGACCCTGTCTCAAAAAAAAAAAAAAAAAAAAAAATAATAGTATTTAAAAATTAAAATTAGCCACACAAAATTTTTAATTTTTAAAAAAAGTTAAAAAAGCAAATTGATGGAGCAGTATATTAAGGAATAATTAAATTTTTTTCTAGGCATTAAAAGTTTAAT
>CAUYQU010088222.1:0-21242 GCA_963574635.1 Cheracebus regulus
GAAAGGTAACATTCTTTAGAGGTCAGGCAGGATCATAGATCTTAAAAGCGTAGGGATTTACATTTAGAAAGATAACATTCTTTAGAGGTCGTATGAATGGTCACAGGGCTTAAGCAGTGTTTGGTAAACAGAGTCATAAAAACTAGCCCAGAACAGGAACCAAGGAAAAACACAATGTCTAGTAAGACCACACAGCCATCACTGGGCCATTATGTTAGCGTCAGAGAGTCTGAAATAACTTCTACAGAATCATCCTTTAGTTTCTGCTTTCCCATAGCTCAACTGCCTCCAGGAGGGGGAAATGTGTCTGGGCTCAAGCTCACATTATGGCGGAGGCACGGTCAGGGGGCCTCTACGCTGGAGCGTTCCTCACAGGTTGGGGCGAGTGGATCACTTGAGATCGGGAGTTTGAAACCAGCCTGATCAACATGGAAAAACCCCATGTCTACTAAAAATACAAAATTAGCTGGGTGTGATGGCGTATCCCAGCTACTTGAGAGGCTGAATCGCTTGAACCCGGGAGGCAGAGGTTACAGTGAGCCAAGATTGTGCCATTGCACTCCAGCCTGGGCAACAAGAGCAAAACTCCGTCTCAAAAAAAAAAAAATGTGTATCATAATACCTGCCTCGGAAGGTGGTCATAAGGATTAAGGATAATGTGTGTCAAATATCTGGCCCAATCTCTAGAAGTGCTCATGTAATTACTACTAATATTAGTATCATGGCTCCCTCATTAAATGCTTGGGAGGATTAAATGAGATAACATATGTAGAGCACCTGGTACACTGCATAACTCTGTCAATCTCCATTATTAGGTGTTAGAGGTATATGCCCATTTTTTGCTATCACTTAGTCAAGTAAGCAGGTGATTTTTCATACCCCTCTAAGCAGTTGAGCATCCTGCTCAAAATCATACCCCTCTAAGCAGTTGAGCATCCAGACTACAGAAGTTGCTGTGGAGATCATAGAAGCATAAGACATGGTCCTTTTCTTCAAATAACTCACACACTGATTGGGACGATAAGACTTACTGGCATGACATAGCAGGAACCACTATTCCCCCATGAGAGGACCACTAGCATCAGCATAGGGACTAGCCAGAGAAGCTGATGAGATGTAAATGTCTCAAGGGTCAGTGCGGCTCCCATGTGCGGTGATTCCCCAGCCTCCACAGCCAGGTTTCACAATGTTCTCATTTCTCTGTCACCTGCCTGTGTCACCCTTGTCCTTGTTCCTTTTCTCTCTCCTGCCTACATTCATAAACATTTGCCTAAATACCACTATCATCCAAGTGTTGGCATGAAATTCTGAGCTCCCCGGGGCCTTTATGTGATAGGAGCAGAGTGCCCCCTCTTTCCGACAGGATTATGCATGATTGACACTTCTAGCAGCACCTCCTGCCTGTACTGCCCTGAGGTAGTGGGACCTGGTTGACAAGTCTTATTACTGTTACTGAGGCTAAGTTGTTCCCAGGATCTCAGGAAGGAGAGAGAAATGAAAAGAGAAACACAGAGAGAACCAAGTAGGAAGGCAGGAGAAGGAGTTGACAGAGGGGAAACAACGCTGGGTGTACTTCATGAAGCCGGACAAAGTCCCATCAATATCTGTGTTCTAAGTTGCACCTATACCTCAGTGTGTGAATCGGTAATGGGCAGGACCCTGACTGACTCTGAACAGTAATCACCAAGGAGGATTGTACTGTTAGGGCTCAAGAGTACCCCAAAATCATACCCCTCTTTGCTGCCCAAGTTCCAAATGAATTAAAAGTTAAGAATAGTAAGAGAGATGAACAATATTCATCTCTATTGCTTATAAAGGCAAGATTGGAGGATACAGCTTATAGATGGAGACAAATTTTTCTTTTTTTCTTTTTTATTTGTTATTATTTTTTGAGGTAGAGCCTTGCTGTGTTGCCCAGGCTAGAGTGCAGTGGACAATCTCAGCTCACTGCAACCTCTGTCTTCTGGATTCCAGAGATACTCCTGCCTCAGCCTCCTAACTGGGATTATAGACATGCACCACCACACCCATCTTATTTATTTATGAGATGAAGTCTTGCTCTGTCACCCAGGCTGGAGTGTAGTGGTGCAATCTTGGCTCACTGTAACCTCTGCCTCCCAGGTTCAAGCAATTCTGATGCCTCAGCCTCCTGAGTAGCTCAAATTACAGGTGCACACCAACCACCACACCCACCTAATTTTTCTATTTTTAGTAGAGACGGGGTTTTGCTGTGTTGGCCAGGCCAGTCTCAAACTCCTGACCTCAGGTGATCCGTCCACCTAAGCCTCCCAAAGTGCTGGGATTACAGGCATTAGCCACCCCACCTGGCAGGAGACAGACCTTTCTGAAAGCGCTCTCCAGAATTAGACACTCTCACTACTCCATTTTAAGGAGCACTGGAAAACTGCAGCACCTTCTGCAGGGGATAGCCCTCTGAAAAATACCCAGCACGAAAGAGCAGAACAAAATGTGCAGTCACTCTCAAAAGACAGAAGAGGAACGAGCTGAGAGATGCATGCCAAAACCAGCCAATAAGTGAGTTTACTCCACCCTCAGCAATAAGATCAGTCTCATAACTTGCCCAGAAGAGCGAGATGGAGAGAGGGCCAGGAATGTTTTAGAACATCTTCCCCCATGTGGAAGGAAATGAGAGGATAGAAACCTTCCTTCCTCTCCCCTCACAGGTATCCCTGTACAGTGTTGTAAAACATTACTTTCTATTGTCTGCCTGATTTGAATTCCACTAAAGCCAAGTGCTTCTTTCTTTTAGGTTCTAACTGAAGAGGAGAGAGCCCTATCCAGGGGGGCCTTGAGAGACATGTTGGATCAAGTCTATCAGCCCTTAGCAGTCAGAGAACTACTTATCCTCCAGGGAGGACCACCCCAGGTACTTAGGCCTGGGCACTCTTGGGGATGACTCATTAATAATAATGTATGTAGTATGCTGTCTTCTTCTGGAAAATTAGATAACTTTAGCTTCCTATTTAATGATCTAGTTGAGCCTTATTTCATCTTTTAGATCATAAAATGATACTTATAAAACTAAATGACACTGACCCTTAGGATAATTTAAAAGACCTTTTCTCTTTCTTTCTTTTTCTTTCTTTTTTTTTTTTTTTGAGATAAATTCTTGCTCTGTCTTCTAGACTGGAGTGCAGTGGCTTGATCTCAGCTCACTGCAACCTTCACCTCCTGGGTTCATGCTATTCTCCTGCCTCAGCCTCCTGAGTAGCTGGGATTACAGGTGCGTGCTGCCAGGCCCAGCTAATTTTTGTATTTTTTTTTTTTTTTTTTTCATTATAGATGGGGTTTCACCAACTTGGTCAGGCTGGTCTTGAACTGCTGACCACATGATCAGCCCACCTCAGCCTCCCAAAGTGCTGGGATTGTAGGCATAAACCACCATTCCCAGCCCATCACATAATTATTTTTTATATGTCTTGTTTAGTGTGAATTTCCAGACATTTCCACACAAGGCCTGACACAAAATAAGCACATATAATTTAAGAAACAATTGCATTAATCAATACCACATAGTATGATCAATTACATTAGACATGATATAATTGGAAAAGTTTTGCCTCTCATGCAAATGTTCTCAAGAGCCAGATACTTAAAGTTGAATGATACAGCTTTACCACCTGTCACCTGTAGCAGTTGCTCATTCTTGTCTTTAATTACAGAGTAAGAGAAAAAATTGTTTTAACTACCACAAAAAATCTTCTTATTCCTAAAATTATATCTGTATGACATAAAGGAATCATATTGAAAAGCCAGCTGAGCATCTAGTGTTGCCTTATTCTAATTACATGTTTTGGGGTGTCTAACCCTGGTATGTCTAGGTATATCTAAGAAATTTGATTTCGAAGATGCACTTGAACTGACTAGATTATTAGGCATAACCACTAACCTCAAAAGTCAAAGTATAGAATGGGCGTGGAGGCTCGTGCCTGTAATACCAGCACTTCGGAAAGCCAAGGTGAGAGCATTGCTTGAGACCAGGAGTTTGAGACCAGCCAGGGTGAGACCCTCTCTCTTCAAAAAATTTAAAAAAAAATTAGCCAGCGTGGTGGCACATGCCTACAGGCCCAGCTACTCAGGAGGCTGAGGTGGGAGGATTTCTTGAGCCCAGGAGGTAGAGGCTGCAGTGAACCATGATTGCACCGCTGTACTCCAGCCTGCACGACAGGGTGAAACCCTGTTTGTTATTTATCAAATAAACAAACAGGCCAGGCATGGTGGCTCATGCCTGTAATCCCAGCACTTTGGGAGGCGGAGGTGGGTAGATTACTTGATGCTAGGAGTTTGAGACCAGCCTGGCCAACATGGCAAAACCCTGTCTCTTCTAAAAATACAAAAATTAGCCAGGCCATGGTAGTGCATGCCTATAATCCCAGCTACTCGAGAGGCTGAGGCAAGAGAATTGCTTGAACCTGGAAGGTTGCTGTGAGCCAAGATGATTATGTCACTGCACTCCGGCCTGGGTGACAGAGTGAGACTCTTTCTCAACAAACAAACAAAACTCAAACCAAAATCAAAATTCAAAGAATAAAAGCTCGAGGTGTAAAACAAAATGCCAGTGTATTAACTAACAATAAAAGATATAGACCCACGCAAAGATTTTGCTATGCGTATCCACTCATGCCTAAGCAAAAGGTAAGTTAGAAATCAGAGGGTTACGTGCTGAGTGTGGACTTGGAGCAAAGGGAAGTCTTTTTAAATTTAATTTTATTTCAATCATGCTTCTTCTGTAGAAACTACTAGTCTTATGAGACATTTCTTCCAGCCCAGAGAAAAGCCAGGTGAACTATTCCTGTCCTCACTGTAACAGAGCACACTTACTCTCCAGGGCCTGGATGCACTGTGTGGTAGAGTGAATGACTCTTTCTCCTGGACAATACAGGAGAAGCATTACTAAATTTCTTTCTAGGAGAGATGGATTTTGTCATCACCATTGCCTAGGTTCTTGGTTCTGGCCTTTTGCTAACCTTTTTTTTTTTTTAAACTCAGACAGCATGTAATAAACAGTAACCTCAGAATTCACCCCCTTTCACTCTTGACTTTCCTAACCACCTTTGCAACTTGGCCTTTTTGTCCTGTCTTGCCCTTGGTACCCTAGTTACGATTTTCACTTCTTCTCCATCACCTTACAGGCACACCAGGCAATAAGGCAGTCAGTCATAGTGATAACATTCAGATGGCTGCAGTTTTCTCAGGCATTCAATTATGGTCTGTCTCATCTGTAGAAGACAGGTCCCATCTTCAATATTTTTATCCTTTCTGGCTTTCTTCTTAGAGAATAACATTCTGGGAGTACCTAACAGTAGTTCCCTAGATACTGACTATACTTAACATGATGGTCTTGACAACTACTGCTGTCCCAAGATATTTTTTTTAAAGGAAGAGGAAAAATTAGACATGATGAACTGAATCTTTCTCATACTGACTCTTCAAAACACTTCCCCTTCTGCCTCCACTCAAAAGCCGAAGATGGGGCTGGGTGCAGTGGCTCACTCCTGTAATTCCGGCCTCCTGGGAGGCTGACATGGGTAGATCATGTGAGGCCAGGAGTTCAAGACCAGCCTAGCCAACGTGGTGAAACCCCGTCTCTACTAAAAATACAAAATTAGCCGGGCATGGTGGCAGGTACCTGTAATCCCAGCTACTCGGGAGGCTGAGGTAGAAAGATCACTTGAAACTTGAAACCAGGAGGCAGAAGCTGCAGTGAGCCGAGATTATGCTATTGCACTCCAGCCCGGGTAACAGAGCAAGACTCCATCTCAAAAAAAAAAAAAAAAAAAAAGCTGAAGATGGGAGATGACCCTCATAAGGTTATACTGAGTAGAAGACTCACTCCCTTCCAGAGGCTAGAAAAAGAGCTCTGTTCATATCATTTTCCTGCAATTATTTTCCATGGTTGCAGAGGCTCGTGAGAGAATGTATATACAGGCATTGTCTGTGTTGTTCAAGAGGTGACATCCTTTTTTTTTTTTTCTACTCAAAGGATGCCTGATTTTTTGTCCAAGGTTGCCCATAATTATTCATGACCTTGAAGAGCATAACTTGTGCATTATCTCTCACAACTGTATACAGGAATATAAAAAGATACTTGGGGCCGGGTACAGTGGCTCACTCCTGTAATCCAAGCACTTTGGAGGCCAAGGCAGGTGGATCACCTGAGGTCGGGAGTTCAAGACCAGCCTGACCAACATAGTGAAACCCCGTGTTAAAAACAAACAAACAAACAAAAAAACAAACAAAAAAAACTTGGTCTTGATCTACTATACACATATAAATCAATTTCAGCTCCTAAAAAGAAAGAAATTATTCAACATATTTTTTAAGGTTTTAAAATTCTGGCTGGTGAGCTCTGGACACATTTCTGAAATGTGATTCTAATTATTTATGTAATACAAAAAAAAGCTAATCCTCTTTCAGTGTATGACTCACAACTTTTTTCTACCCACATACAACTTTTAAAATCATCTTTACATAATATCAGCATATTCTGGTGCTTAACTATATTATAGCTGGCCACTTAGAAGAAATAAATAAAACTTTCAGTTGCTCCTGTAAGGATCTTTTGTTTTGTGGACTCTTCTTTTTTTTTAGACAGAGTCTTGCTCTGTCACCCAGGCTGGAGTGCAGTGGCATGATCTTAGCTCACTGCAACCTCTGTCTCCTGGGTTCAAGCGATTCTGCTGCCTCAGCCTCCCAAGTAGCCAGCGCCTGCCACCATGCCTGGCTAGTTTTTGTATTTTTAGTAGAGACAGGGTTTCATGATGTTGGCCAGGTTGGTCTCAAATTCCTGACCTCAAGTGATCCACCTGCCTTGACCTCCCCAAGTGTTGGGATTACAGGCATGAGCCATCGCACCCGGTCTTGTGGATTCTTTTCAAAAGATTTACTCAACCCCAACATCTGGATTCCTGATTTTTTTCTCCTTCTCATCATAAAATACTCAGGTAGACTGTTTGTACTTCTGTGCAGGGGACCATACAGAGGACAATGTAAGGAAGTGGGCTTTATTGTCAAAAAGTTTACAGTTTCACAAAGTACACTGACATGTAATATATGAACAGCAAACTAAGTAGAATGTTACCATAAGATTACTAAATTAGATTCAGGATGTCTATATTAGGGATAAGTAGCTGGAGGGCTAATAAAAATAGAGGAGGCAGATTGCACTGACTTCCACGTGCAGAACAGGGAGTAGTGTAATCCAGTGGTGAAGAGAGTGGCAAAGGGGCCAGACAGGCTGGGGCTCTTCTTCCAGCTTTGCAGGTGACTCCCTGTACCATTAGTTAAGGGACCATGTCCTTTGGACCCTGGGCATTTATGATCTAAGCCTCCGTTTCCTCATCTGTAAAACTGGGTTAATAATCTTCACTTTAGGCCAGGTGCGGTGACTCACGCCTGTAATCCCAGCACTTTGGGAGGCCGAGGAGGGCAGAGCATGAGGTCAGGAGTGAGTTCGAGACCAGTTTGGCCAACATAGTGGAACCCCGTCTCTATTAAAAATACAAAAAATTAGCTGGGTGTAGTGGTCTGCACCTGTAGTCCCAGCTGCTCAGGAGGCTGAGGTAGGAAGGACACCCATAGGCATTCCCAGGTTCAGACAGAGTGACATCATGTCAACAATTACTGTTCTCTTTCTGTGGTAGAGTGTTCATAGAATAGAAAAAAATACTGTTTTCTAAATGGCATCGAAAAACTTTATAGGCAACATGAAAGATGTCAAGGGCTCTTTGGCAGAGAAAAGGTGACTTTTAGATGAGGTGAAGGACTGGTACTTAGCTCTGCTTGGGGAACAAGCTCACCAGAAGTAAGGGATTTTAATCAAAACTGCCTGAGAAGAGATTTCACTTTCTTCTGAAACTGAGGGTATTACTCAGCTGCAAAACAGTGATAAAGATTAACTGGGGTAAAATGCATAAAGGAATGTGTACATGGAGCCATGATAGAATCTGGGGATCTGGAAGCAAAGAAAATAAGAAAAATAATACAGCTCCACTCTCTTTCATTTTTATTACATTGCCTAAATTTACACTAATTAGGGATTCATTTAGGTTAATAGGTAGCTGTGGATTGTTAAAGATGCATGTTTCAGAAGTTTACTTATCTGCCAGCCATTTACAGATTAATGTGCGGTTTAATCAGATTGCTTTCCTAACTTTTAAATGACACTGAAGAAAACAATAAATACTTTTGGCAGTAGCCAAGGCTGGAGTGCAGTGGTGTGATCCTGGGTCACTGCAGCTTTTACCTTCCTGGGCTCAGGTGATCCTCCCACCTCACCCTCCTGAGTAGCTGGGACTACAGGTGTGTGCCACCACAGCCAGCTAATTTTTGTAGTTTTTGTAAAGACATGATTTTGCAATGTTGCCCAGGCTGGTCTCGAACTCCTGGGCTCACATAATCCACCTCCCAAAGTGCCGGGTTTATGATTCTTGAATTTTAAATAAGCAGTATACAAATGAAATGTTTTAAACTTAGGAAGTGCCTGTGTCTATATTAAATATATTGATAACACATGCTAATATCTTTACATTAGGAACAGGCAGTTATAATAATATCATTTATTCCTTAGCTCTCCCCAAATTGGGTATATATCTTGATTTTCTACTGTTATTGGCCAGAATTTTTTTGTATCACTGTAAATATTTAATGGAAAAGCAGTAGAAATAGGTATATTTTATATTTTCTAAGGATAGTTTCAGTTGTTTAATTGTCCAAAACTGGTTTAGAGGAATTATTCAAAGTACAGGCTCTATCTGCTGAAAATATCTAATCTTCACAAAATAGATTGTTGAATAAATTCACATATTTTAAAAATAGAACTGGACAGCAATGTCTATGGGGAATCCTTGATAGTTATCAACCTATCCTAAAGTTGCTTGATTTCTCTTTCTAAATATACTATTTCTCCTGAAATTATTTTTAACTCTAAATGAAACTCTCCAAATATGCATATACCAAATTCAGTACAAAAATTATTTGAGCAAGTAGCATTTATATGGCATTACTCTTTTCCTAACTGGCCTCCTTCATTTTTCATTCAATTTATATTAAGATTACTAGATTTGTGAGTTAATGTAAGTCAGTTTCTAAAATACCACATTAACACAGAAAACATTTAAATACAAGGATTCAGAACAAAAGTAACACCTTGTTTTAGGCTTTTTCTCTCCACTTACACCATCCTGGTGCCAGATACTATTATCTCTTATTTATTTATTTATTGAGGCAGAATCTCACTCTGTCACCCAGGCTGGAGTGCAGTGATGTGATCTCAGCTCACTGCAACCTCTGCCTCCTGGATTCAAGTGATTCTCCTACCTCAGCCTCCCAAGTAGCTGGGACTACAGGCAGCCACCACCATGCCAGGCTAATTTTTTGTATTTTTAGTAGAGATGGGGTTTTGCCATGTTGGCCAAGCTGGTCTCGAACTCCTGACCTTAGGTGATCCACCTGCCTTGGCCTCCAAAAGTGCTGGGACTATAGGTGTGAACCACCACGCCCTGCCTATTATAATCTCTTAATTGGCATTTTACAATATCTTCTGAAACTGGTCTCTATTTCCAGTCTGCCATCTGCAATCAAATCTCAACACAGTAGCCAAAGAGATGTTTTGAAACAAATTAGGTTCTGTCACTTTTCAGCTTAAATTCCATTAAGTGCTGACTACTGCACTTAAAATAAAATTCAAACTTTTTACCACAGCCTATGAGGCTCTGCATGACTTAGCTTACCTCTTTTCTTGTTGTTCTTCCCCTTCATTTCTACATTTCAGCACCACTGGCTTCTCTGTGTTCCTCAAGGAAGTCTAATTTGTTCTCTGCCCAGTTCTTTGGCACTTGAAGTCTCCATTAGGAGGGCCTGACTCCCAGCTTTCCCGAATCTGGAAGCTGCCTGTCTTCAGGTCTCAGCAGTCTCTGCCTACCTGTGTCTTGTCATCCCAGACCACCCAATCCTTCTCTAGATTACTATCCTGTCTTATTTCCTTTGCAGCACATGTTACTAACTACAACTATTTTATCTATTTATAGCTATTGTCTTCCTTTCTCACTAGAATTTCAGCTCAGTGAAAACAAGGATCTTGCCTTGTTCTTAGACACTATCGCTTAGAATTGTACCTGGTACAGGCCAGGCACGGTGGCTCATGCCTGTAATCCTAGCACTTTGAGAGGCCGAGGTGGGTGGATCGCCTGAGGTCAGGAGTTCAAGACCAGACTGGCCATCATGGTGAAACCCCATCTTAAAAAAAAAAAAGAATTGTACCTGGTACATATAGCAGTTAATAGGAGCTGAGTTCTTGGTATTTTAAACTCCTATAACCCATATTTTAGAATTTAAAGAAGGCCTTGAAGAATATTAAGTCTGACCTTTCTGTTAGAGAGAATAAAAATGAGAGCACAGAGAGGTTAAATGACATATTTGACAAATGAAAGACAAGTACTAGAATCCAGTTCTAATTCCATAACTTCACACAGCTACTCCATTACAGCTAGTTAGCTAGTTGCCCGGAATTCTTTCCCTAATTCTTCAGCTAGCTCAATCATATTTCTCTTCTTTCCCTAGATAATTTTTAAGCTATTGTTTTGTCCATTCATCACGGTCACCATAATTCATTTATTTCTGAGGCTTATTAGCCTTCTTATTAACTCTGTGAAGTGCTTTGTGATTCTAGCTATGAAAACTATCTTATGAAAATCAACCATCACATGTGAAAAAAGCCAGTCTACAGCAGTACTGCACACAGTGCCTGTAACAAAGGCTCAGTTGTGCTGTTGCAGGAGAGAGTCAATAATTAGTAACACATTTCTAAAGGTCTCTCTTGCATAATTTTTGTGTCCAGATGTCTATGACATTTGGGTTCTAAAATAGAGTTCCAAATACCACACATTCATGTACATTTTCCAAGAATAATTGAATGATTTTGAGACTTTCTATTTAATAACATCAGGACTAAAGATGGGCTACCTCACAATATCAAATTTATTCATTTTAAACATCCATTTTGATGTGGAGAGTGTTTGGTATAACTACAATTAAAAGAGTGCCGGATTGTAAATCCTTTGAAGTTTTTGTTTATGATCTATCTCTTCCAACTGCTAGTAGTGTAAAAATGGAACGTAATTTGCATAAAATTTTTCAATTCACATGTTCTTAGAGCTTAACTATTAACAATTCCCACAAAACACTGGTGGATCCTCATGCTGGGGGTGCAAAGTCCAAGTGTCCCTAATAAGGTACAAGCTCCCTTTCCTACGTCTGGTCCTGCCTACCTCCCAAGCGTCAACGGCTGCCACTCCTTTCGCAAAGTGTATGCTCCAGGAACACTGAGTTGCTTGTAATTCCTGGAAAACAACGGAATGCTTTTTGTTTCCATGTCTTTCTGCATACTGTGCCCTTTCCACTTCTCTCAGTTTAGTCCTATGCAATCTACAAGTTTCAGTTCATGGGCTACTTCCTTTCAGAAAATGTCTCTGATGTCCTCAAGTTGGGTGGGGTAGTCCTTAGAACTTAACTTCCTCCCTGAGCTATAATGAATTATAACCAACTATTTAGGCATGTTTCCCAGTGGGCCATGGACTACTAAAAGGAGCTCTTCTTTGCCTCCACAACATCTAGTAGGAGTTAAAGAAAAGTTAAAAGAGCTGGCTGGGTGCAGTGGCTCACACCTGTAATCCCAGCACTTTGGGAGGCCAAGGTGGGCAGATCACCTGAGGTCGGGAGTTTAAGACCAGCTAAACCAACATGAAGAAACCCTGTCTCTACTAAAAATACAAAATTAGCTGGGTGTGGTGGCGTATGCCTGTAATCCCAGCTACTAGGAGGCTGAGGCAGGAGAATTGCTTGAACCTGGGAGGTGGAGGTTGTGGTGAGCCAAGATCACGTCATTGTACTCCAGCCTGGGTGACAAGAGCTTAACTCCATCTCAAAAAAAAAAAAAAAAAGAAAGAAAGAAAGAAAAGAAAGAGCCAGGTGTACTGATGTGCCTGTAGTCCTAGCTACTATAGAGGCTGAGGTGGGAGGGTCACTTGAACCCAGGAGTTCAAGGCTGCTGTGAGCTATGATTGCACCACTGCCCTCTAGCCTGGACTACAGAGCAAGATCCACCCTTTATTAAAAAAATTAAATTAATAAAGGATTTGCATAATAAAAGTAAATCACCAAAAAGCAAAGGTTGGACTTCAGTGATTATTACCAGGTGCAAGAAAAACCTCAGTTAACTAGAACCAAGTAAATTTACTGAAATTTTTTCTTTAAGAAAGAGTCTTGCACTGTTACCCTGGCTGGACTGCAGTGGCACAATCTGGGCTTACTGCAACCTCCACCTCCCAGATTCAAGTGATTCTCCTCCCTCAGCCTCCCAAGCTGGGATTACAGGCGCCCACCAGCACACCCGGTTAATTTTTTTGTATTTTTAGTAGAGACAGGGTTACACTATGTTGGCCAGGCTGGTCTCAAACTCCTCATCTTGTGTTCTGCCCACCTTGGCCTCCCAAAGTGCTGTGATTACAGGTGTGAGCCACTGTGCTTGACCTTACTGAAATTTTTGAAAGGAGAAGATTTACACTTTATGTTTTTAAAAAGTCTCAGTATTTCTTTTTGCTTTTGTCGCAACCAAGGATCTTTTGTTGCAACAGTCTTGATCTGTTGCCCAGGCTGCAGTGCAGTGGCGCAATCTCAGCTCACTGCAACTTCCGCCTCCTGGATTCATGTGATTCTCCTACCTCAGCCTCCCGAGTAGCTGGGATTACAGGCACGTGCCACCATGTCTGGGTAATTTTTGTATTTTTAGTAGAAACAAGAGTTTCATCATGTTGGCCAGACTGGTGTCGTACTCCTGATCTCAAGTGATCTGCCCACCTTGGCCTCCCAAAGTGTCGGGATTATAGGCATGAGCCACTGTGCCTGGCCTCACTCATTCTTTCATTAAGTTTAAGGAGATCCTTCAGCTGCCACAGTGGCTCACACCTGTAATCCCAGATCTTTGGGAGGTCAAGGCAAGAGGATCACTTGAGGCCAGGAGTTCAAGACCAGTCTGGCCAATGTGGTGAAATCTTTTCTCTACTAAAAAATACAAAGATTAGTCAGAAGTGGTAGCGCACACCTGTAGTCCCAGCTACTTGGGAGGCTAAGGCAGAAGAATCTTTTGAACCCAGGAGGCAAAGGTTGCAGTGAGCCAAGATCGTACCACTGTATTCCAGCCTGGGTGACAGAACAAGACTCTGTCTCAAAAAACAACAGAAAAGATGCTGCATATTTTTAAAATGTATATAGATATTTGAGATTAATAAAATATAAATCTATTTAAAGCAATGCTTAATCCACAGAACTGAGGTCATTATATAATATCACAATCTGCAAATTCAAACATTCATTTAACAAGTATCTATTGAGAACCCACTATATGCCAGGCCCTGTGCAGGTACTGGGAACTCAGTAGTGAACAAGCTAGATGCAGTTCCTGTCTTCAAGGTACTTATAGTCTAGAAGGAGAGACTGACAGTAAACAAACAGGTAATAATAAATGGGGTGACTCCTGTGAAATAAAAAAAAAAATCTGGAAAATGTTAGAATAAAATAGAAGAAAAGGAACAGGTAGTCAAATAAGGCCCTTCCAGAAAAGTAAGTTTTAGATGAAGATCTAAGGTCTAAGAAGCAGCCAGCATAGAAAGAGGTGAGGGAGTAGCATTCTAGAGAGAGGGATCAGCATACACAAAGGCCTAGTTAAGAAATAGCCACATAGTCAGGCATGGTGACTTGTGCTGAAATCCAGCTAATTGGGAGGCTGTGGCAGGAAGATTGCTTGAGGCCAGGATTTCAAGACAAACCTGGGCAAAACAGTGAGACTCTGCCTCTTACCAACAAGGCTGGGCTGGGTAAAATGACTCATACCTATAACCCCAGCATTTTGGGAGGCCGAGGCAGCTGGACTGCTTGAGTCCAGGACTTTAAGACCTGACGGGGCAACATGGCAAAACCCCGTCTCTACTAAAAATACAAAAAAAAAAAAAAAAGCCAGATATGGTGGTGAGCACCTGTAGTTCCAGCTGCTTGGGGGGCTGAGGCAGGAGGATCTCTTGAACCTGGGAGGTAGAGGTTGCAGTGAGCCAACATTGAACCACTGCACTCCAGCCTGGGCAACAGAGTGAGCCCCCGTCTTCAACAACAGCTACCACAATAACATGGCTGGGTGCAATGGCTCACACCTGAAATCCCAGCACTTTGGAAGGCTGAAGCAGGAGGATCACTTGAGCCCAGGAGTTAGAGACCAGCCTGGGCAACATGGGGAGACCCTATCTCTGTTTAAAAACAAGAATCTCAAAAAAAAAAACAGGAATCTCATATGTTTGAGGAACTGAAATAAGGCCAGTGTGGATGGATACAGCATGCTGGGCAAGACCAGATCATGCAGAGCATGTGGGCCATTACCAGAGATTTCCTTCTAGTCACAGTATGAAAAACGTGGACGGGGTAGGCCAGTCACTGTATCTAAATTACTTCATGTAGTGCTGACTTATGTTGTATTTAAATAATCACCTAATTTTATCAGATACTCAAATAATATTTATGAAATTATTTATTTTTCAGAATACAGAATAGAATAGTCATACTGAACATTTCCTCAGAATATGAACGTTTATTTTAGTAGGTCTAGTCAACCGTGTACTCAAAGAAGCTTGGCCCTTCATGGTGCCCTCTCATCCAACCTTAAATGGATATTCACAGAGAAAAAGGACTATTGACATAAGGATCCAGAAAGCAAAATTTTCTGTCTCCCTTTTTTTTCTCAGAGAGACAGGGTCCCATTCTGTTGCCCAGGCTGGAGTACAGTGGCATGACCATAGCTCACTGAATCTCTGAACTCTTGGGCTCAAGCCATCCTCCCACCTCAGCCTTCCAAGTAACTGGGACTACGGATACATGCCACCATGCCTGGCTATTTTATTTTTGTAGAGACTGAATCTCCTCATCTTGCCCAGGCTGGTCTTGAACTCAAGCAATCTTCCTGCCTCAGCCTCCCAAAGCCCTGGGATTACAGGTGTGAGCCACCATCCGTGGCCTAAAATTTTTTCTCTTTAACTCTGGGCACACTGGTTCCAAAAAGCAACATTCTCTCTAGCTGGTTATTGTCCTGGCCATGAAATTCCAAAGGAATATGACCTGAGATGGAGCTGGGGGAGGAAGCAGATGCTTTTAGCTAGGGATGAGTGTGGCTGTTCTCATACTTCATTTCTGGAAGATCACTCTGCTGCTAGCTCTTTTATTGTCATTGTTTGTTCTTGCATAAGCTGAATTTTTGTGCCTCCAAGGTATTCTCCCAAATGAGAACGAGGCTTTGTTTCTATATCCTTTTGTGTTTGAAGAACAGTCTCAACCTCATGAGAATATAGAGATCACATAAGCCGGACGTAGAAAGGCAAATACTGCATGATCTCACTCATACAGGGAATCTAAAAATAAAAAAAAGTTGGGCCGGGTGCGGTGACTCACGCCTATAATCCCAGCACTTTGGGAGGCCAAGGCGGGTGGATCACGAGGTCAAGAGATCCAGACCATCCTGGTCAACATGGTGAAACCCCGTCTCTACTAAAAGTACAAAAATTAGCTGGGCATGGTGGCGTATGCCCCAGCTACTCGGGTGGCTGAGGCAGGAGAATTGCTTGAACCTAGGAGGCGGAGGTTAGGGCGAGCCGAGATCCTGCCATTGCACTCCAGCTTGGGTAACAACAGGGAAACTCCGTCTCCAAAAAAAAAAGTTGATATCAGAAGCAGAGAACAGTGGTTACCAGAGACTGGAGAGGGGAAGAAAAATGGCGGTATGGGAAGAAGTTAGTCAATGGGAACAAAGTTACAATTAAATAGAAAACAAATACTACACAGTTGGGTGATGGTTAATGCTAAAATATGTACATTATAAAATAGCTAAAGGAGAGGTCTTTGAATATTTTCACGACAAAGAAACAATAAATGCATAGGGTGATAGATGCACTAACTACCCTGACTAGATCATTATACAACACAGATATTTATCAAAATACGTACTATTACAATGTGTCAATTATTCTTTTAAAAATAATATAGTGATCATAAGCACACAATACTAATGAATATCTACATAGTATTTTATGGTTTGTGAATGCACAGTTCCTGTAACTTGAGGCATTTGCCCTTTACTGTGCTCTAAGAGAGGCTGAGAAGTCAGCTGTCAGCAATTTCCCTGGGGTCCTGAAGCCTTGGTGATGTAAGCACTTTTCTTTATTGGGTTAAACGAAGGAGGAAAGGAAAATCTGCTGAGTTAGTATTTTTGGTGGCAACAAGCCAATTTTCCTTTCCATACATTGTTTGTCCTGGAGCACTGTTTTATTTATTTATTTATTTTGAGACGGAGTCTTGCTCTTTCGCAAGGCTGGAGTGCAGTGGCATGGTCTTGGCTCACTGCAACCTCCATCTCCTGGATTCAAGTGATTCCCCTGCCTCAGCCTCCTGAGTAGTTGGGACTACAGGTGCATGCCACCATGCCAGGCTAATTTTTTGTGTTTTATTAGAGATGGGATTTTACCATGGCCAGGATGGTCTTAATCCCTGGAGCACTTTTATAAGGTACGTGGGATTTATTTCCACTGCAGGAGATGCCTTACAGCATAGGAGAAAAATGAATGACACAGGACTGTGTAATTATTTACTATGATATGCAGATGGGTATAAAAAATGGGAATGGCCAGGCATGGTGGCTCATGCCTGTAATCGCAGCACTTTGGGAGGCTGAAGTGGGAGGATGGAGGCTGGGGATTAAGAATATGCACAAATTCAGGCTGCCATTCCAGGAAGTGAGGAGATTTTCTTGAATTGTTGTACAAAACAGGTTGCTAGAAGGTCAAAGCCATGGAATTCAGATGGCAGATAAAGAAAAAAGAAAAAAAAAGAAAAAAAGGAAAGAGAAGTCAAGGCCAGGAAAGTTTGGTTTGAAGTGCTGGCCCGCACTAAGGTGGGGTTTAGATTAAGAAAGGACCCCTCAGTTTGCTAAGTGCTCTAACAAGGGAAGTAGAGATTATGGCAATGGTAGCATATGGGAAGGATTTGGGAAGGAAGGCTTCCTGGAAGAAGTCTTTTCTAAGCTGAGATCTAAATCATGGAGACAGAATTTCAGGTACTGGGAGTGGGATGGGGAAGAAGTGAGGTGTGCTGGTGTGTGAAGCATGGAGGAGAAGATTTTATGCAAAATAATGTTAATGAGGGAACTGGATGTAATTTGAAACAGTGTGCAAGTGGTGGGGAGGGGTGACTGAGAGGAGGCTAGAGGTGTGCAACCAATTATGAAGGAAAAGCTCAAGATTTAGCTGAAGATAAGGGGAACCCAATAAGCATTTTAAGAAGATCAGTTGAGAAATATCAGCTGGGTGTCAGTGTGAAGAATGGATTGGAGGGCTCAAGAGGTAAAACAGGAGACGAGTCAGAGAATGTTGTAATAATGATGGTGATGGATAGTGATGAACTGAACTAAGCTAGTGCTGGTGGAGTGGGTGGAAATGGATGGAATTAGGAAGCGAAATTAGTAAGACTTGATACGTGTTTGGAAGAAGGGAAAGAGGGAGAATAAGGAGTCCAGTGTTCTTCTAGGTTTCTGGTTTAAAGAGGAGGTAGATGGCAGGGTGCGGTGGCTCACGTCTGTAATCCCAGCACTTTGGGAGACCGAGGAGGGCGGATCATGAGGTCAGGAGCTCAAGACCAGCCTGGCCAACATGGTGAAACCCCATCTCTACTAAAGATACAAAAATTTAGCTGGGCATAGTGGCACCTGCCTGTAATCCCAGCTACTCGGGAGGCTGAGGCAGGAGAATCACTTGAACCCGGGAGGTGGAGGTTGCAGTGAGCCGAGATTGCGCCACTGCACTCCAGCCTGGGCAACAGGGTGAGACTGTCTCAAAAAAAACCAAAAGAGGTAAATGATGTGTCTGTTCCCTAGGTAGGATGGCACCCATGAGAGCTGATGTAGTGTTGTCTGCATTAGGCTATGCTCCTTCCCCTCTACTGCAGGTCATGCTCTAGTGAGAGGGAAGTCTGGGCAGCAAAGGGCAGCTATGAATTAAGTACGACAGTCATGATTTCCTAAGGTAGTCCTGTTCTATGCCTACTGATGTCTCATCTGGTTTATCATTTTTCTGGAGAACAGTGTCCAGTTTGGACTATAAATTATAGTCACCTACTTATATAGGTGACTGCCCTTAGAAAGAAAACTATGTTAGTTATTTTATTTTTAAATTGTTAAATTTTAAAAAATAGTATTATTTTTAGAGACAGGGTCTCACTCTTGTCACCCAAGCTGGAGTGCGATGGTGCCATCATAGCTCACTGCAGCCTTGACTTCCTGGGTTCAAGGGATCCTCCTGCCTCAGTCTCCCAAGTAGCTGGGACTACAGGCGTACCATCAAACTTTGCTAATTTTATTTTTTGTAGAATTGGGGTCTTACTTTGTTGCCCAGGCTGGTCTTGAACTCCTGGGCTCAAGCAATCCTTCCTGGTGGGACTCCCAATGTGCTGGGTTTACAGGCTGAGCCATTATGCCCAGCCTAGCTCTTTTCTTGAATACAAATTTTACTGGTGTTGCAACTATAAGGTAATGTGTGAAAGCGATGAACTGGGTAAAAAAATTGAATAATAAATAATCCATTATTCATATCATTTATCTGACTAAAATTACTGTGGTAGAAATTCTAAGTTACATCTATTCTGATTGAAAAAAGTTACTGAACTTTGGAAATTATTTAATGAAGTACTACCATATTAAACAAAAGGGGGAAAAAAAGGAAATTATTTCACCCTAACCTGTCACTTTATTTTTTAAATTGTCAGTATTAGTGATTCTAAATACTATAAAGAGGTGTAATAAACTATGACCATGGCTACAGTAGTGTATATTTTTTACAGAGCTTTGTTTTTTCTTTTCACATAGATGTGATTTAATGTAGAAGAGATTATTCTTAGGATATAATTGGGCTTTACTCCAAATTGGATGAAGCTGTATTCTAAAGTGAATAGTTGATTCCAGGGCTATGAGAAAGATTTCTAGGATCTCTGAACTGGTGAGACTGTTCTATAGCTCCATCTTAAAGTCTTAAAATCCACTTAAATTTTTTATTTTATCTAGAAGCTTCAATTGTACATTTGTAGCCCATTTCCTTCCAAAAAGTATCCAAGATAGCTCAAAAAAACTGAGTCCCCATTAGAAACCAGTTTTTCATAGTAGTTGATATGTTTCTAACCCCAAACTTTTTTTTGAAAGCTAACTTATACAGGCTGCCTTGTTATTTCATTTTCAAACAGATTGCATTCCAAAAATGCATTTCAGGGTTGGCGCTCTGGAAACTGGAATACATTTTTTTTCAGAAACATTGTGATGGTTGAGTTCCCAAGCTAGTGCACAAAAACCTGGTCAACTTTGGATGTATACTACTCATTTGAATTCTGGGTTCTAGAAGTATTACTGAGGAGAATGGAATAAAGAGAGCTTTATTTCCATTTTCTATGTAAAGTGGAAAATTCTAGAAAAATGTGAAGCCTGTCTTGTTTTTTTGTTTGTTTGTTTTGTTTTTTTTAACCCCTCCTCCTCCTTCTCTGAAGCCTGTCTTGTTATCTCTACTCTTTTCTTCATGTTTCTCTTTTCTGTTGGTGTTTCTCCAGGGCCTCTGTCCTGGCCCAGGGCAGTGCTGCTTCCCTCCATTTGGGCCTGTTCCAACTCCTAAATAATGTCATATTTTCTAATGATTGCTTCTTTCTTCTCTAATAAAACTTCGATGTCCTCAGTGTAGTTATCTCAACTTCCCATTAAAGCATTGAGCACCCATATGTGAATGACTAATGAATTCTGAATATTTGCAGAGCTATTTTTAAAAAAACAGGGACTATATATTATTTCAAACATGTATGGCGTGTAGGAAGTAATGTTGTGCAATTGAGTAATAGAAAACGGGCAAATTCAGGCTAGAATAAGGCCGTTTTAGACTGGGGCTTCCAGAGTTAGATCCTTTAAATTCTTACTTTTGTTTGTTTGGTTATAGTCTCTGCCTTTCCTTTTAAATGAGAACCACAACTAATATCAGCATATCACCTTATAAATACTATGATATACAATTGAACTGGTAAGGGATTCTATTTAACAGAAAAGAAAACAAAGGCTCAGAGAAGCTAAGTGCCTTACTCGGGATCTCTACCTGGTAGGGTTGAAGTTCAGGTTGAGAAGAATCCGGTTTCTAAGATTCCTCTTCTGTGCTAGTTCTGATGCATTAGACTCTCAGAGGTTCCAAAGTTTCAAATATCTCCATGTTTATAGTTTAGGCTCTGGCACTGCTGCAAACAGAAGAGCATGGAAAGTTAGGGACTTAGTTCAGCACTGCCATCCCTAAAGCTGTTTTTGTCAGAATTTAGATGTGCCTCCTTGGCCAGGTGCAGTGGCTCATGCCTGTAATCCCAGCACTTTGGGAGGCCAAGGCAGGAGGATCACTTGAAGTCAGGAGTTTGAGATCAGCCTGGCCAGCATAGTGAAACCCCATCTCTACTAAAAATACAAAAATTAGTTGGGCATGGTGGCATGCCCCTATAGTCCCAGGGACTCAGGAGGCTAAGGTCCAAGAATCATTTGAACCCAGGAGACAGAGGTTGCAGTGAGCTGAGACTGTGCCATTGCACTCCAGCATGGGTGACACAGCAAGACTCTGTGTCAAAAAAAAAAAATGATGTGCCTCCTCTTGTCAGAAATGGTTGCTACGCTAATAGCTGATATAAATGAGATTTGGTCAGAAGGGAGTAGGGAAATGGAGTCTGGAATAAATGGAAACATTTTGCATGTTAGGGAAGATATGTGTATACTTTATACGTATGTGTATATAATAATAATGATTTCCTCTTAAACTGAATAGGCCTTCTTTAAAAACAAAAAAAAAAGACTTTACATTGTATATTATCATCAAAAAAACATACATCAATACCTTCCATAAATATTTTTCAGTGTTCCATTATTGATAAGACAATGAAATTATGTATCCTATAAATGTCAGTGTGTAGGAAACTTTTTTTTTTTTTTTTTTTTCTTGCATCACCACTAGATTTTATTAGAAGTCAATTCATTGGCCAAATAACAGCAGTCTCCTAACATGATGTGAGGGTGAGCAGAATGTCCTCCCTGACGGTTTCTAAACTACAGAAGTTGAATCTGTGGAGAGAAAACAACA
>CAUYQU010088224.1:0-26912 GCA_963574635.1 Cheracebus regulus
TTGGCTTGGACACTCATTGTAAAGTTAATGTTTTGTTTTTTTTTATTAATCCGTAAGGTAACTTAATAAAAAAAATTATATAACCAGATTTTTAGTCACAGCTGAATCAAGCAAATTTAATATATATTTACAGAACCGACCACCCCATATCCATACAACATATATTTTTTAATTATTAGACCTATTCTAAAAGTGATCACATAATAGGAAATAAATCACTCTTTAGTAATTGCATAAGCATTTTACAGATTTAAATGAAATCCTGAGCAATAGAGCAAGATTTTCATTCTCTCTCCCTCTAAAAAAAAAAAAAAAATGATAAGGCATGAACATTCTAAACATTATAATAAAATGAATTTCAAGGAGTAAGAAAAAGAAAGCAAAATTGCAGATAAAATGAGGCTATTGTATTTATTGAGCTTTTATTGGTACCAAGTGCTACTTTACAAACTGTATATTGAATTCTTTTTTTTATTTTTTGAGACAGAGTCTCAATCACTGTGTCACTCAGGCTGGAGTGCATTGGCGTGATCTCAGCTCACTGCAACCTCCACCTCCCAGGTTCAAGCGATTCTCCTACCTTGGCCTCCCAAGGAGCTGGGCCTATATGCACCTGCCACCATGCCCAGCTAATTTTATTTTTTTGTATTTTTAGTAGAAATGGGGTTTCACTATGTTGGCCAGGCTGGTCTGGAACTCCTGACCTTATGATCTGCCTTTCTTGGCCTTCCAAAGTGCTGGGATTATAGGCGTGAGCCACTGCACCCAGCATATTGAATTCTTAAGGTTCACAAAACCTCTATAAGATAGGTGCTATGATTGCCTTCATTTGACAGAAACAGGCTCACAGAGATTAGAACAGCAGCACAGAGCCACCATTCGAGTTGTGAGGAGGGTAAGTTTTCCGGGCCATCCCACATATCAGCTCTGCGTACATCTCTGAGCCTCAGCGCCTCATCCAGACAGTGAGGCTCATGATAGCAGCTGAACAGGGGTGCTGTGAGGATTCAATGAGATTAGGTGATAGATGAGAATGTGTTTTGGAAAATCTCTATTGTCGATATTTTACCCATCTGTCCTAGAGAAGAGAGACTGCTCTTTCACCAGCTGATAGAGTGTCACCAGCATGAGCTGGTATAAGTGCTCTCTACCAAAGGGCATGTTGGATGGAGTGGCGGTGCAGCCTCAGACACTCTCCCTGGCGTGAGTAATGGTTCTACAGGCAGATGGTGCTGGGAATGAATTGCTGAGAAGGTCTGCCAGAAACACCTGCCTGCAAACAAAGCCCCCCTCCCAGCTGGTCTTCTAGACACAAGTGTTCCCTCAGCTGCAGGAAGTGCCAATGATAATGCTTCACAACCTTGTTCATGTTCACAGTGAGGTCGCGGGTGCCTGGCTGGGTAATGTGATGGGCCGCCACCCTCTTGATTACAGCAGCTGCCTCTCCCACATGCCTCTTTGTTCTAGCTTAGAACATGGGTGGTGTGAGTAGGGACAAGGGACAACATGGGCTGCTTGTGGCACACCTGCTTCAGAGCTTGTTTGCAGACCTCCTTATCCCCACTTCCACCAGGGACCAGGAGTGCTGTGTGCTCAGCAGATGTTTTGTCAATGCTGTTTTCACAGGCAATGCTTTTTCGTTTCCTTTTAAAATGTAATATATCGAGGACCCCCAAACAGCTGTCTGATGGGTTCCTTGTCTATCAGAGCATGTTTCCTCTGCAAACAACAGCTTGCATCTGGAGCTGCCCTCAGATCTGATACCCTCCCACCGCGCCCCATACCCTGATTCCTCCTTTGCCAAAAGTTTTCCCAGAAGAACAACACAGGAAATGAAGTTGAAGATGCATTGCTGATGGCGACCAAGTTCTGCAGCCCTTTATAGTACTGTGGTGACCTTCGTGCAGCCCTGGCTGACCCAGCTGGGAGCCTCTGCTTCTCCTTCCACACAGTGATCCTGGTGCCTGAGCATCATCCTTGTGCCACTGAAGGAAAGTGAGAGAAATTCGAGGAAACTGGAGCCATGGTCTGCAGCTTGCGTGGCCTCACTTTAACATCTTTCTCCTATGCCTACAACTGTCTTAAATACTAACCACACTCTGCTCATCTCTCAAGGTTTGCCATGAAAGCGTTTCCTCTTCAAGGTGTCAGAGGGATTAGCAGGGTGAGACCCAGATAGGGAAGAAGAGAACGACTGTAGAGAAGCTAAGAAGGTAAGGAGAGAGGATGGCCGGGGGCTCCGAACCACTCACTTCACAATTGAACCAGCTCTTTCTATATCATCCATGAACTGGCTGCCATTTGCCTCTTGTGCCATGGAAGCTTCTCTCTGCTCCCTCTTCAGAGTCTTGCCATTTCTATCTATCACTAACACCATGACACTGGCCCTTGACGCTCCCTGCTTAGGGTCCATCAGGCCAAGAGGTTAGGACTCAGGCCCCACCAGCCTTGGCTACCAGCTTGGGCTTGAGTGCTTACTCAAGACAATCAACTCAGCCCAAAGCCAGCTTTTTTTCACTTGCAGGAATGCTATCATTGACTATTTTGCAATGGGAATTGAGAGGAAAACGTGAGCAAGACTGCAACAATGCATCTTCAACAGAAGAAAACCAACTCCAAGCTCATACTCTATAAATGGGGAGATTATACTGTTGTTTTAGGATACACCAGACAGAATACAGCAATTGCTAACATGTTTTACCTGGTGGAACGCTGAGCTTTAAGTCAGGACACATGGGTTTGAGTTCCAGCTTTGTGGCGGCCAGCTGTGTGTCTTGGGAAAGTCCCTGACCTTTTCTCTTTAACGAAAACATAATAGGCATGATCATCATAGTCACCACCAAGGCCACCTCCCTGCACATCAAAGTCAGTCTTGGCAGTGAGTTGGGACTGTCTACATTCAGGTGTGAAAACCAAGGGCACGAAGTCGGGGAGTCGAGGAGTAGGATGTTGAGGGACCTGCTGTTCTGAGGGAAACCTTTGTAGCCACAGCCCCAGAAGAACTTTGATTTGTCTCCCAATAGAAACTATTCGCTCAGCCACAGGCTGTTGGCTTCAAGCCATCACCTCCCCAGCAGCCCTCAAGGTGCTCTGCCCATCCAAGGTGCCCTGAGGCACATGACGGTGGCTTGGTGCTGCTCTCCAGACCCAGCCTTTCTCTGGGTGCCACCCTGCTTTACTGCACCCTGCCCCATGTTTTCACCTCTCTCCCTGGCTCCTATTAGCAATGGTCCTGGCCTCAATGCCAGCTTTCCTATTTGGGCTCCGTAGTTCTCCTGGTTCAACAAATCTGTGTCACTTGTGCTGTGTCAGCTTGGTTTACCCAAGAGTTTTATTTCCCAGAATCCTCACCCCTGCATGAGCCTGAGTTAGAGTTGACCAAAAGAAGAATTACTGGAGGTTTGGGCTACATAGGCAAAGCTGCGTCCATCACCCTGTGAAGGCTGTTGAGGAAGCTGGGGATTAGAATGGATGGACCCAGAAGTGCTCAGTGGGTCCTCACTGTCTTCTGCTCTGTGTCCAGCTCATTCTCTGCAGGCTCAGCCCAGCTGGCCAGGAACCAGACACCCAGAGCAGCATAAAGGAAACAGCTTTCTGCAGACATTTCGCCAAACTCCCTCATGGCCCCTCTTGGAGCACAGATCTTCTCAGATTCACTCGTGGATGATGCTTCTCTGACCTTTCAACTCCCCTTTCCAAATCTTCACTCTCCCAGCTACTCCCACAGAGTAGAGGGTCCAATTCTAATCACAAATCCCTGCTCCTGGAGCATCCCCTGGACCCCTGTTTCCTGCCCAGTGGAACATCCTTGCTGGGGACGCAGGGCAGGGCGGTCCTCACTGCAAGCTTCCCCAGGACCAGGAAATGGGAAGAGAATGAACATCATGGTAGACCATGGCTGCAGAAGATAATGCTATACCGTCGCTGCATTTTGATAATAGAAAGCTTCATTTGAGTTACTTGTCAATTTTCTTAAATGCAGGAAGCCTTTCTGGAGACTGGCAGAGACATTTCTTAGCACTTTATTTTCTGAAACCTTCAGGGTGATTGACCATGACAAAGCAGGGCTGATGGCGGGAGCCTGAGTGAGCAACTCCCAGAGCGGGGTCATGCTTTCTGACACCCCTGCGGGGTCCATCTATGTTGCAAAATTCTAAAACAGCAATTCCTGTAAAATGTAAGACCACTCTAACCGTAAGGAGTTGGGGAGAGAGATGGCCAATGGGGAATGAAGAAAGAGTGCAGCAAAATCAAGTAATCAAGCAGCCGTCTCCCCGTGAAGTAGGAGCAGGGCTGGTGAGGAGAACGGTGGGCCCCGCTCTACAGGCGGAGCGAACACAGCTCTCCGGGGCTGAGTGGCCAGCAAGCCCAACCTGCTGCAGTTGTAACAATAGTGTGACTGGCGACAGATGGGCTCCAACGCTCCTCGGTGACAGTGACGTTACCTGGAGCACTGGGGAGGACCGGAAGGACTGGCACTGAGGGGCCTTGAGGAGCGGAGATCAGTGAACAGGAAGGAATTAAAGTGTCTCCTACCATCAGCGAAGATAAGCCTTTTATAGGGGCCAGGCTGAGCAAGAGGTTTTTTTTTTAATGCTTGTCCCAGAAGAACAAAGAAGTCATTCTTTTCCTTTGTGGTGGGGTGGGTGGGGGTGGGGGAAGAGTGAGGAAATGTCTACTCTATTTAGTACACCTAGGCAGCTTTTGAAATCCCCACTGAATTTAACAACCAACGTTCGTTCTGTACCTGCTTTGGATAATGGCCGGGAAGACAGAGTTGCTGGATAATTCTCCCTGTGTGGCTCATGGGATGGAACCAGAAGTTTCCATCACAGGTAAGGTGTGAGTGATGTTCAAACCAGACAGGCATCAGCTTTGGGGCTTGCAGGGCCTGCTAAGTTCAGACTTGGGTCTCAGGGCACTGGCCTTCATTCAGGGCCTGTCCCCGCCATTTACATGGGCAGGTCTGTGTTAGAGGCCAGTTGGCTCTGAAGCAGTGCCACTGTTATTTCACCCCAAGTTTAACAGCACTGAATTGCACCTGAAGAATTCTAGGCCCATTGGAAGTGGCCTGGGGAGCAGAGGTTCAGCCGCGTACACTTATGGAACGTCTCTCTCTGCAGGGTCTGGTAGATTAGGGGTGACGGGGAGCAGGAGCCCATGCTGGGGAGGGGAAGCTTCCACGTTCAAAGCAACATAGAAATGTCGGCATGCATGAAAGTTCTGGAGTGAGACAGAGATTGTCTGGGAATTCAGCTTGGGTGAAAGGTAAGATATTTACCTGTCGGTGACTCTGAAGCCCAGTGTGGAATCTACTGCGCCAAGACCTCGGGCCTGCCCTGCAAGGAGATCCACGTGTCTGGTGCTCCAGGGCCACATGTGGCAAGGGCTATCATCCTGGACAAGCAGGCACAGAATGTTTCCATCACACAGGAAGTTCTGCTCAGCGGCCCCGCCCTAGACACTGATGTTGCACATCATGACAAGCAATTTGAAACCATCTCCCCGTGCCCCCACTGTCTGTCATTTTTCAATAAGCAGAGATGTAGAAACAGGGAATTCTGGAAGCATTCTGGTATCTAGAAAGCCTCATTAATCAAGCAGTTTCATCCCCAGGTCCCCCCACCTCGCGCCATCTCCCTTCCTTACCTGGCTCATGTGGGTGTGTTCATGGTTTACATGCGCTCCTGTGGGTGTGCACACCCGATACAGCATCGTTCTCTTTCCTGCTGCCTCCTAAGCAGAAGGACACCGTCTCCATTAAACAAGCTAAACATTCTCATAATCTCCAGCGAGGACACCTCACCTCAGCCCTCTGGTGAGAAAGCTGCCTTGAACTTGCCACACCGCCATGGTGCACCTAACACTGAGTGGCTGACGGTTCTTCCAGGGCTCTCCAGGGATTGTCTTTCCTGAACACAGTCAAGTTGCAGCTTGTGAATTCTAAAGCAGGTATGCAGGATACAAGCATGGTTCAGAGTAACCCCTGAAAATCTCCGAAATTTCCCTAAAAGGGAATGCTGTACTGTGTCTCAGGGTGTGCAACCCTTCCCAGTTCTCGGCGGCAGCTGGAAAATGGCTGTTCTTCATGTGAGCAGTGGCACGGTACTTGGCTGGAGTTCCAGGATTCATTTCGCCAAAGAAACCCAGTGTCATAACAGTTGGTGCAACAAGATGTTCATGCCAGGAGAAACAGGTGGGGATCTGAACAGACGCGGGACCGAGCTCACAGGTGGCGCCTCCCCTAGTGGAGCAAGGACCTGACGCATGCAGGTCGGGACCTCTCTCTCTCAACATGAGTGCTGGAAGTGAAGTGCATATGAAATGGGCACCACAGGGCTGCAGTGCCAGCCACCAAAGCAGGAACACAATCAACCCACCACCCCATGTGCCTGCAATGCACTCAAACATCTGCTTCCCAACGCCAAACCCGTGACAGGTCACAGCTGCCCAACCACTGGGCAGAATTTCCAGAGTCTAGACTGTTGGGCTGTCCAAGTGGGCAATGTTTGAACTGCAGAGGTATAGCCTCTCCCATGACTCCTTCCTGCCCCTTGCCAGGTAGAGAGTATCTCTCACTAACGAAGCAGGCAATGCCACTCAGTCTAAAAATGACACGGTGCCCTTCATCCTAGGTAACTGAAAATAAAGTGTTACCAGGTAGGCATGGACAGGATGCAAGGCAGGTATCAGCAGTGCCAGGCTGAGCGTTCTGGGGCCAGGCACGTGGTTCTGCACATCCCTGGGTGAGAATGTCCAGCAATGCTATTTGATTTAAAGTCTCATTTTCCTGGTAACATGAGGAAGAGTGAGAGCCCTGGGAAACATGATGGAGAATGGAGTTACTTTCGCACTGATTTGTTGCAGCCTGGGGACTCATCAGAAATGGATCCACACAGCTACATTATATGATCCTGAAAAATGTGGGATTTTTTAAAAAGCAGGTCATTTGTCTTAATGCTTCCTACTTAATGTGAAGATAGAATATCAATCTCAATAAAATATGTTTATATTTTCATCTGGGTATTTATTGTGTAGACCAGCTAGTGAGGACAGCTCAGAGATTTGATAATTTTCTGCGGAACTTGTTTTCCTAATGTGTGTTTTCTGGGCCAGAAAACATGTGCTTAAAATATTGTCTATTATTTTTATATTCCAAAAATTGTTTTGAAACTGGGACTACAAATAGCATGTGCAGTCCACTAAGCTAGGGCACTCTGCTGACTCTGCCAGGTAGACATCCTGGTGCCAGCCTGAAAATACAGCTTCACTCCCTTTCCCTGGACACAGAGAAAGACATCAAGATTGCAGGCAGACTGTTCTTAAAAAGGTATCATTTACAACTGTTCAGTTCTGTAGAACAAAATTTTACTCAGATTGCGCAACAAAAAAAACTTTTTTTCAAAAAAATATGTGTTGAAGTTGATAGGATTTTCAAATGTCTAAGAGCCCCAACTTTTCTCTTTATATAATAAAAGCTATGTTTAGACATTCACCATTAAACCACCATATTATTCTGTTCATATGATAAATATTATAAATTTAAACTAAGAATGAATATACTGGCTAGTTATTAAACTAATAAAATTCTCCTTTTGGGTTTTAGAGATTCAGATCGGTGCATAAAAATGTATTTGAAAATAGAATCAGTTAAAAGAAAAGGGTTATGTAGGTGATGGGGAGGAAGGCAGCAAATCACATTGCCATGTGTGTACATATGCAACAATCTTGCATGTTCTTCATGTGTACCCCAAAACCTAAAAAACAATAAAATATATATTAAAAGAAAAAGAAAAAGGTTGAGAGCTTAAGGACCACAAGAACAATCTATCTCTCTGTTTTACAGATGAGAAAAATGAGGTCCAAAAGAGAAATCAGTAAGTCATACACCAAGATATTAGCAGAGCCACAAATGTGGAACATTCTCTAATACTAGTTCTATGTTAATCTCCTGCTCTTCTGCCCTCAGGAAGCTCGGAAACAAGTTGGGATTTTGAAATCACTTCTCTTGGCCAGGTGTGGTGGCTCACGCCTGTAATCCCAGCACTGTTGGAGCCCAAGGTAAGGGAATCTCTTGAGATCAGGTTCAGGACCAGCCTGGGCAGCATAGTGGGACTTCATCTCTCCAAGAAATAAAGTCAGCTGGGCATGCCCGTGCATGCCTGTGGTCCCAGCCACTCAGGAGGCTGAGGCGGGAGGATTGCTTGAGCCCAGGAGGTCAAGTCTGCAGGGAGCTGTGCTCATGTCACTGCACTCCAGCCTGGGCAACAGAGAGAGTGCCTGTCTCTAAAATACAAAAGTAAAAAAATTTTAAAAACCCAAAATTTAGTAATAGTAAATAAAATTACTTCTCAAGTGAAAAAATACAGAGAAGCCCTGTGGTATGGCTCAACACAAAAAAATAAAATATAAACAATTTTAAAGGTTAAATGAGCTCTTCTATAGCAGCTCTTCAAGTGGCATGTAGATTTCACTGGCCAAGACCCAGCTCCCTCAGCCCACACCAGGTCCACAGCATAGGTGAGCTCCCCTGGGGATAGTGCCCTGAAGGCTCAGATTACACAGGTAAACAGCTGGGCCATGCTCTTTGGTGCAAGATACCTAGCTGGACAGACAGAGGTCAACGTCCACACCCCAGTTTCATCAACAACTCACCGGCCACCTAAGGCCACCCAAATGCATTTTGATTGGAATCTGCTAAAAAAAAAAAAAAAAAAAAAAGGCGTAATGGGCCGTGATGGAAAAGGCCACACTCTTTCTGAATAGGAGAGATTGGTGCCTGGGAGTGACAGAGGGAAAAGAAGAGGAATTGAAAGAGAAATTGTGACCATGAAAGCTGCATGTATAAATGGTTCTTTGGTGCCCTTGTAGAAATCTAGTACCCACTGGCAGCCATCTGCTTCCCCAGCATGTGAGCAGCCGCATGGGACTCCAGCTCACGCTAGCAGAGTTAGTGATCCCAGCCTGTGGGCAGCTCTGTGTCTGCAGGGACCTGTGCACCCTCAGCCCATGAGAGGCAGGAAGCAAAAACCACCTAAGGAGCAGAAGGTACTTTTAGACCTGTTTTGCTGAATTTCTACAACTACCAGGAGAGGAAAGCAGAACAGAAACTGTCCCGCATAACTTCTCTGAACTGTGTGTCTTGCAAGTCAGAGAAGTTATGCACCTTACCTAAGGTCGTATAAATAATAGCTGATCAGACAGGACCAGCCCCAGCTCCTCCTTCTCCCGGCATGGACTTTCCCTTACACCGACCACATCAGAAGAGGAAGCTCTAATTGACAAGCAGCTCTCAGCTTATCAACTTGCTTCATTTATCTGTAGGCTAGAGAACTTGGGGACATCTTATCAAATCAACAGAACACTCCACATCCAAGAGACCAGGTTTTCTCCGCTCTCTTACACCTCTCCCTCTGTGACCACCCAGGTGGGCTCTGGACTCCTTGACACCTGCCTCCTTGGGTTTTGCTGCTCCTGTTTTGGGTTTTATTGAGAAGGGTCAGTGTGACAGTGCTTTGTGGTGCATTAATAAAGATAAGAGAGACCATAGCTACTAAACAGAGTTTTCACAACCCCTCCCCTGGTTTCCCTGGCTGCAGGGCTGCGTGCACAGACACACAGAAGCACTGATGCGGGAACTATTACTGCCCTCCGATTATTGTCATTGTAATGCCTATTCAGCTCCCCCTTTGTAAGTTCCTAGAGGGCAGGGACCATGTCTCGGGCTGCTTTTCATGAATTCATGCCTTCATGCTTCCATTCACTCTCCCTACAAATGTTTATTGAGTGCTACCCTGACTATACCCGCCTCAATGCCGGGGATTCAGAAGACACATCACATCCTATTCCCCAGCAGCACAGCCCAACCCTGGCCTCCAGTCCCCATTCGTCCCTTTAGGAATAGAACCCCCAAACAGGGCACAGCCTGTAGCATCTGCACCAGCAAGAAGGCAGGAGGCAACAGGTGGTATCTTCTCCCTCATCATCTTCTTTTCCTCTAAACTCCTACAGCATGGTCATATTTATTTTATAACAAAAACAATATAATAAACTCCACATTTTAAACCTACAATTTTAAACCTAAAGTTCTCCTTTTCTCAAACTTGGCTTCCCATTTAAATTAGCAGGGCAATGTCAAAATCCTGATGCCTGGGTCCCTACACACAGTGGGTCTGATCTAGCTGGCCTGGGCATGGGGATTTTAATAAGCTCAGCAAGTGGCTTGAACTGTGGCCCAGGCTGGGAACCACCATTTCAACCTGAAACAGGGGAGAGGCTCTAGGCTCAGGAGCAGGAATTGCTCCTCCATCGGTTTGCAGACCTGCCGGTGTATTCCAGAACCCAAGACTCTGAAGCTCCCTGATCTAAGCCTCTGTCGTCCACCTGCTTTCTCTACCGGAGATCTCACTTCACTCCTTGCCTTCCTTTCCACTCTTGGCCTCTGGCTGTGCCTCTTTGCCCGTGCACCCAGAACACACCTCCGTGCTCTGGTCCTGTGTAGGCTTCAGGACTTCGGCCCATCACAGGGCCTTTTGCCTCGAAATGTGTTCTTTCTTCTGACTTCCCCGAGCCTGGCTGTCTCCATACCCTGGGCTCCAAGCATTCGGCTCCCTCTCTGCCTGCAGTCGAGTCTCCTTTTCTTTGCCCCTCACTGTGGGGTACACACCACTCCTCCCTCCTGGCCTGCTTGGCTTGGTGGCAGTGATGCCTCTTAGAAAGGAGGACCTACTGAGGCACCCGCACATGCGGCCATGTGGTGGCTTTTAGGAAATGCCGGGGGGCCTATGGCAGGACCTGCAAATCATTCTCAACAAACACCAGAGGGTACATGTCCTTGTCCTTGAGGTTCATTTCAAAGGACATGTAGACAAAGACATCTCCTGGAAAATGCAAATAAACACCACAATTGACACAACACTTCACATCTACTAGGATGACCACAAGTTCACTGTTGTTGTTTCAAGGGATATAAGTGTTGGCAAGGATGTGGGGAAATTGAAACCCTTACACGCTGGGTGGTAGGAAAGTAAGATGGTGCAGCTGTTGTGGTGAACAGCTTGGCAATACCTTAAAAAAGTTGACATAGGGTTACCATATGACCTAGCGATTCCACTCCTAGGTATACACCCAAAAGAACTGAAAACAGAGACTCCAAAAAATACATGCACATGCTGCTCACAGCAGCATTATTCCCAAAGCAAAATGCCAAAACAACTCAAATATAAGATTGAAGGAAATATTCATGAACACACACTGTGTTAATATAACATATATTTAATATTAGACTATCTTACAAAATATATAACATACACAAAAATTGGAATTAAAGGATAAGATTAAAAACATGAAGAAATGTTTCTTTCCTAGAGTCCCCAGTGGTGACCACCAATCTGCTCAAATGCTCCCACAATGATTTCCCTTTGCCTGGAAATTTCCAGAGTTACAATCTGAAGAGGTTCTTTTGCTCCCACCCTTGCTTTAATTTCTGGCTTGAAAGAAAATTTAAATTTAAGGACAAAATTTCTTGTGTTGCTGTTTTTAAGGTGACTGTTTCAGCTCCCAAATTTCCTCTGGAAAGAGAACATGAGTATATACATTCCTTCAACAAGGTCTGTCTTTTCTAAAGAGAAAAGATTCAAATACAGACCCTCAAACCGAGGCTCTGGTGTTAGTTCGGAGAAATAGACAGATGCACAGCAACCATTTCTAAACACAGAGCTGGTTTCAGCTGCATATTCCACAGGTCTTGGAGTATCTCACACACTTAATGCAGTGTTTCCTTCTGGTTAAACCTAGCCCCTTGGAAAGATTAAGAAATTTGTGTCCTGAGAGTCCCGGGGAGGCCGAGATAACACAGTGGGGTGGCGTCCAGCCTGAGGTCTCCTGTTTGCTAGGCAAGGATTTCAGGGTGAGTTTCAAGGACGGCTTCCAAGGCTGAGTGGATTCTTGTGGTCACCATTTTGAAGGTGTATCTGAGATAATCGGAACTGTGTTAGCATGGTGACATATAGAAAAAGAATTATGGGGATATTTTACTCCTGAGCATGAGGGGGAGTCAGGCAAGGTGAAGAAGAAGAAGAAGAAGAGAAATAATAAATTCTCAAATGAGATTTTGTTTTTTTTTTTTTTAATAAAAACCATGTATTGGCTTAGTTATCTCTTCAAACGTCTACTCTAAAGTAAAGTGGGCAGTTTTACAAGAAAATACATACATTGAACTATATAAAATGCGCTGTGTATATTTGACTGTTATTAATCTACGAAAACATTAAGTTCAAATGGTTTCCTCTAACACCTATGTAATATAATCTGTAAATGCCAGATACTGTGTGATTTAGGTAGAATAGATGTGTATATATTTTGTAGAGTCCAGGGTCTCCCTATGTTGCCCAGACTGATGTCAAACTCCTGCACTCAAAAGATCCTCCCTCCTCAGCCTCCCAAAGTGCTAAGATTACAGTTGTCAGCCACTAGACCCAACCGATACAGAAAATATCTTACTGCAGTATAAAACATGTACCTGAGAGGAAAAGAGAAAGAGAGAGAGGTTTCTAAATTAAACACAGTTAACCAAGAAAAAAAAGTCAACATTTGAATGAATATTGAAATTCTCTTAAAAGAAGACAAATGAGGGGGGAAATCAAATAAGCAAGTAAGGTTTTTACACACATGGTGCTCTAGAAACTAATTGGTGGACAGATAGAGAATCCATAGCTCCCTTTCCAAAATGTTCTCTGGCAGAAGTCATTCTGTAGGGCAAATTGCAATCAAGAGAGTTACCAAAATTGTACAACGGGATGAGGGGCCTTCCCTTGTTGGGGAGCAGATAGCTGACATGCTGGATGGGGTCAGGGTTCAAACAAAGGCCCCTGTTGAGTAGGAGCAGGTACAAGACAGATGGTTTGTTAAACATTGCCAGCATGCTTGCGCAGTGCGGTGCGGCGGTCAGAGCCTGGATAATGGTCACCAGGGCATTGTGTAGTAGTGCATTGGCTAATTTCAGCCCAGCTAAAGCTATTGCTTATCTTTGTTGGTTTTGCAAAGATTAAGGCAGTTTCTCTGCTTTGAATGCACCACAGCTGCCCCGCAAAGCATTCCTGAAGTTTTGTCTGAATTCCCACTGCTAAGAAGGTCCAAGCAAAAGGTGGCTGGTGCAAAGACTTGTTTTTAGCTCATATCTGAAATTGCTTCTCCTAACTGATCTGGACCACTCCTGACTCTTACTTCTGGGCAAAACACTCTAGAGTCGCAGCGGCCTTCTTTCTCAGTAAATCCTTCCCTGTGAGGTTCAAAATGCATCTGCTGGGGATTTTTATTTCCTAGATTTATATTTCCTATTGGGATTGATTCATTTGCTACTTTTGTGGAAAGGGTAAACACCATTGTAAATTCCATCCGGTGAATCATGGGGAGGCGGTGGTTCCAATTAAATGTGTTTGCTTTCGGAAGGGGGCCCTTGGCTTCTTATCTTTATGTACAGAAGAAAACAGAGCTCAACCTGGCCTTTGCAGCCAATGGAAACGCACCTGGCCCAGTCAGCTGGTAGGCTGGGTCTCTGCTGCCCTGGGCTCCAATCTGCTCCTCTCAGATGTTTGCTGACGAAGGGAGAGAAGCTGCAGGTCAGGCAGAGGGGACAAGCCCCTTGATTGTGCCTGCAGGCCCAAAGCATGCAGGGGTGCAGCTACTACCTGGGAATGTTAGGAAAGAATGATGCCTGATTGGTTTAGTGTTTCCGACGGTTCAGATGTCTTTATCTTCTCTTAAAGGTGGTGCACATCTGTCCCCACCTAACTAAACCAGTGCAGTATTTACTTCAGGCAGCCCCTTCTGCCTAAATTAGATCATTTCCAGCTATACAATTAAGAAAGTGTGCCCGGGAGATTAAGTCCTAAAAGTGGCCTTGTTAACTACATCTGCAGAAGCAAAGAAACCAAGAAAGTAGATCTCTCTCCCCGCTACCCCCGCCTCGTGCATGCAAACACACACACACACACACACACACACACACACACACACACACCCCTACCTTGAGAACTAGGAAACTAATTTGCTCTGAGTCTGAGTGTCTTTGCTAAGAATCAGGCATTTGTCATGTAGATCTCAAATCAGGAGGCTTTAGTGAGCAACTAAGTGCTGAGAATGTGTCCGAGGAAAAGAAACTCATAAAGCAGAAAAGCATATGCTGAGAAGTTGACCTGCAAATTCTTGACATTATTGAAAGCAACCGTATGTATCCTCGGGTGCAAATAATGGAAATAATAGTACTCTTCATTCAGGCCATGGTGCAGTGTGCTCACCCAAGGCCCGTCTTGTTTTATTTTATTTTACCATTTTCCCCTGGATCCCTCTTGTGTGCTCTGGCTCCCAAATCACTCATTCACTTAGGAATCACCTGGAACGGGTTTCCTAGTTTGGTTTTGGAACCTGTCTAGAAGCTTCTATTGGGAGACAGTGCTGTCTCCGTGTCCACACCTTTCTGTTGATTCCTGTAGTCCAGGGCTGCTATTTTTCCTACGCCACTGTCCATCTGGGCTTAAATGTGTTGATGTGTAGAGTTTCACAGCCACTTTTGCTATATTATTTTTCAAAGAATCACATTTTAATGGGGATTTATGGCAATTTCATTGATTTTTTTAACTTGTTTTATATCTTCCTCTTTGCTTTGGTTTTATTCTGTCATTTTTCTCCTTTTTTATTCGAATATGTTTAGTTATGTCCTTAGGTATTTGGTTTTTCAATGTCTTATGTTCAAAATTATATAAAATTTTAAGTGCAACTTGAGTGTTACAGGTCATAAAGTTTGACATTTGACACTTTTATTCTTATTCAGTTCCAAGTATTTTGCAATATCTTTTAAATTTCCTCTAAACCCCAATGGTTATATACTATACATTATAATGTTTTATGTGCCCAACAGATGTTTGAAGCTATATTATTGCCATTACTGATTCTTTAATTTTATTTCATTATAATCAACATAATGTGTATATAGTGATTGTTTGGCTTTTATGAAAGTTTTCTTTGTTCTGTGAGAATTAAAACTAATATTCCTGTGGGTGTAAGTCCTATGTACATCTATTATATCAGTGTTGTCCAAAAGAAATATAATGCCAGCCACATATATAATTTTATATTTTCCAGCAGCTATATTAAAAGGTGAAAATGCACAGATGAATTTAATTTTAATATTATTTGAGACAATATATACAAAATAACAATTTTAACATATAATCAATGTAAAAGTATTCACAGTATGTTTTACATTATTTTTCTGTATTGAATATTAGAAACTTGGATGGATTTAACTCTTATAGTGCATTTCAGTACAAATACTAAAATCAGATCTGATACACTTGATCTGTATTTAGATTTCAATTTACAATTGAAAGAGTAGATTGTTCTAAACATAAAAGTTTTTCACCACCTAAATCAAGTATTAGGTTTTTAAAATTTAAATTAATTAAAATTAAATAAAATCTTACAATTTCTTGCATTAGTCACACAGGTGCTCAAGAGCTATATGCAGCTATCGGCTATTGTACTGGACAAAATAAGATTAAGTAACGCTTATATTGCTTCTCAAATATTCTAAATTATTGGCAATTTTTGTCTCCTTGGTCAGTGTTTTCCTTAAAAAAAAAGTATTGACATACCTGCTACTATTATTATAAGACCTTACATTCTGAAATTGTGTGTTTTCACCCCATATTTATTCTCTTCCTCTTTCTGAGACTCCTGTTATATAGAGCCATGTTCTTTGTGACTTTCCATCTCCCATCTCTTCCTCTTCCTGAGGTTCTCCTGACTTGTTCTTCCACCAAATCCACCCTACTATTCAGTTCCTTGATTACGAGCTTTATTCTGACAATTGCAGTCTGTTTGTGGCTGTGTGTTCTTGTTTTGTTTCCTGATCTCTTTAAGAACATTTATTAAGCTTCCTTTAATTCATGCCCTGCCTGAACTCCCCTACCATCTCATCTAGTGTGGGTGCCTCAGTTACTGGGCTGGCCCCCAACCGTTTCAAGTCCTCTTAAGCCCACATGCATATGGGAACACCAGCTGCCTTGGCTGGTCCGAGGTCCCTGGGAGAAGGAGTAAAGGCCCAGGTGCAGGCCTTGCCTGCCTCATGGTGAGGAGGAGCCTGGGGGATGACATCGGGGTGCATGGCTTCCATGTTTATAGTGGGCTGGATCTCCCCAGAGTGACCCACCCTCTGTGCCAGTGACAGAAAAGCTCTGGAGAGCTCCAGGGGCCCTATTTTTTTTCTACAGCTGCCTCTCTTAAAATCTTCCCCACCTGGCTTAGGTGGGAGCTGGGGAGGAGAGTGCTTAGGGGCTGCCAGAGTGCCAGCTCGTTCAATACCAGGGGATTGATGCCCTGCTGAGATGATGGGGGAAGCCCTTATTCTCTCCAGAGAAGTGCAGAGAAGGAAAAGCATGTGACTCATTTTCAAGAACCAGCGACCTTCTGCCTTCCATGTGTGGCTCACCACATTTGGGTTTAATAAAAGAATCCAACATCTCCATTTTCTTAGTTCATCTTGCCAGGAAAAGTGAATCTCATAAAATGTCATTTTAAGAAGAAAATCATGTCTTTTGCAGCAGCATGACTGGGGCTGGAGACCATTATCCTAAGTTAAATAACTCAGAAACAGGAAATCAAATACTGTATATCCTCACTTGTAAGTGGGAGCTAAACAATGGGTCCACATGGACGTAGAGATGGGAAAAATAGACACTGGGGACCCAAAAGCCAGGAGAGCAGGAGGAAAGTAAAAATATCTGTCAGGTACAATGGTCACTATTTGGGTGAGGCGTTCACTAGAAACTCAAAATTTCCCATTATGCAATATATCCATGTAACAAACCTGCACATGTGCCTCTTGAATCTAAAATAATAATGAAAGATTTTTTGGAAAAAAAAAAGAAAGAAAGAAAATGCCATTTTATTTTTCTTTTCTGTTTTTGTTTTTTGTTTTTTGAGACAGAGTCTAAGTCTGTCGCCCAGGCTAGAATGCAGTGGTGTGATCTTGACTAACTGCAGCCTCTGCCTCCCGGGTTCAAGTGATTCTCACGCTCAGCCTTCCGAGTACCTGGGATTACAGGTGCGCAGGCCAAATCCAGCTATTTTTCTCTATTTTTAGTAGAGATGGGGTTTCGCTGTGTTGGCCAGGCTGTTCATGAACTCCTAGCCTCAAGTGTTCTGCCAGCCTCAGCCTCCCAAAGTGCTGAGTTTACAGGCATCATGAGCCACCACCCTGGCCAGAAAATGCCATTTTAAAACACATAAAAATGTTGGCCAAAATGCTTGATTACGTATTACTGTATGATTTCAGTCTATTTTCTTTCATCATGTTTTAACCTTCCCAAAATCTATCAGTGAGATGGGGACAATAAAGATCTCTCCCTCTTAGAGTTTGGGGTAAGTCAATAAAATAAAACTGAACGGGCCCCAGCACACAGTAAATCTTCACTTAAAAAGTCACAAGGTCTCTGATCCTCAGATTCTTTGGCCCACACTGACTTACTGAAGGGATTAAAAGCATGTGAGAAATGCCTCGCTCCATGAATTCCATAAATGCTTCTCTGAAAAAAAAAAAGTCTTAAGTAATCAATGCATCAAGTTCTTAAAGCTACTGATAACACATAACCTCCCACAGTTCACAGTTCAGCTGTGTTGCTCACAATGCGGCAATGAGATGTAAATATGGAAAAACAGTATAATTGCTTGACCCAAGGCTATCAGGCAATTTTCTCTAGGTTCACACCAGCAGCCCTTAATCAATGCACATCCACAAATGGGTGGGAGGAAAGAGTCATTGGGGAACGACTTCTCCTCATATCGCTTCTCAACTCTAAAAATCATGGTGTCTGGGGAACAGGGTGTCTGACCTAGGTAGATGTCTTTTTGTGCAAAACTAATGAAGTAGCTTCAGCTCTGCTAACTCAGCCCTACAGCAGGCTGGACTCTAATGATATATCCAATAGATATCAAGCTTTCAACAATGCTTAGATGTGACTGAGAATTAACGGTCAGATTTAGGAATCATTAATGGAATTTATATTGGCTGACCTAAAAAGTAACTCATTTAAAGCACTAGAATTTAGGATGTATTTCCAGTAACTCATTTATTACAAAGACAAGCAAACAAAGCCAATCTTCCACCCAGGACCTTTTCCTAAACTGGGAATTGCTTTGATCTGCACGGTTCAATATGGTAGCTCAAATGGCTAATGATCAATTGAAAGGTGTTTGGTACAAATTGAGAGGTGCTATTTAGTGTAAAACACACACTATGTTGTAATGACTTAATATATAATGTAAAATAGGTCATTGATAGTTTTATATTGATTACATACTGACACAATTTTTGGAATTGTTAGGTTAAATAAAATATTATTAAAATAAATTTCACCATTTGTCATTTTCACCTTTTGCCATTTTTTAATATTATATTTCTAGACCTTGGCTATATAAATTACTCTATAATTTGTCAAATATTATTTGTTCAATGGAAAGGTGATCTTAACCAGGAGTTTAACAAAAGGCCATGTTTCTGAGGCATATCTTTTGTAAACCATTCTTTTTTTTTCTTTTTTTTTTTTTGAGACTAAGTCTTGCTCTGTCGCCCAGGCTGGAGTGCAGTGGTGTTATCTTGGCTCACTGCAACCTCCACCTCCCAGGTTCAAGTGATTTTCCTGCCTCAACCTCCCTAGTAGCTGGGATTACAGGCACCCGCCACCATGCTGGCTCATTTTTGTATTTTTAGTAGAGATGGGGTTTTGCCATGTTGGCTAGGCTGATCTTGAACTCCTGACCTCAAGTGATCTGTGGGCCTCGGCTTCCCAAAGTGCTGGGATTACAGGTGTGAGCCACCATGCCCAGCTGCAAACCATTCTTGGACACATAAAGTAACTCTACAGTCAAAGAAGTTGTACCCATTCTTCCATTTATCCCTGTAGTAAAGCTACGGAGCACCTTTTGTGTGTCAGATTAATCCCAACACTCGCCAGTTTTCAGCAAATGGGAGGCTTGTCTTCTCATGCACAGAGGCAGCCAGTAAGAAATGAAAGTAGGAAATAAGTGAATTTTAGAATATGCTCAAAGCCAGTTAGGGCTATGGAGAAATAAAATGTGGGGAATGAGGGAGGCATGGGCAGGTGATTCCACTGTAGATTTGGTTTTCATTAAGAAAGTGTCATTGAAGCAGAAGCATGGAGCAGGTGAGATGTTAAGCACACTGAGGCTGACGGGAGAGCATTCTAGGTGAGCTGGAGGCTGGGGATGAAGCCGAGGGGCAGGGGAGAGGATGGTAGGTGACCTCAACCAGGCAGTAGGATGAAAACACAGGAAGCGTCACTGGATCCCAGTAAAATGGGGATGATATTGGGAGTACTGAGGTGGGATCTGGCTCAAACCACCTTCTATTTTTACAGGATGATGCCTGCTTTGTTGAAAATAGACTATAGGTTGGTGAGGGTGAAAACGAAGGCAGTAGCAGGAGGCTCCTGCAGTAATCTCGGCATGAGATGGGGGTGGATCCCATTGGTAACGTGGGGTAGTGGGATGTGGCAGAATTCTAGATGGGCTTTTGAGACAGAACCAGCAGATGTCTTGATGGACTGAATGTGTGAGATATAAAGGAAAGGAAGGGTCAGGATGACTCCAGCTTTTGACCTAAGGACCTGGAAGGATATAACTATGGGGTACCGACTTTTTGTGCCAGTCAACATTTATGCAGGAACTACGGAAATACATACAGTAAGAAATGCTGCCTCCACTGAAGGAGTTCACAGAAAAGTAGCAAAGTCACTTCAGTAAGAATATGTTGCACCCACTGTGATAGCACCTGTGCACAGGGACGGGGAAAGATCAGTCTAACTTGTCTGTGGGGGGCAGGCAAGGGACATTTCAATTAGGTTGTCTGGGGGTGTTACGAATTCATCAGACCAAAAAAAGAAGTGAAAAGACATTGTAAAGTCAAGGAATAGCATGTTCATGTGCAAAGCCCAATGTTGACAAAGGTTGAATATGGTCTGGGGACTTGCAAGTAGAGGGTGGGTGGGGGGTTGTCGGTGGGTTGCCAGCGGGTGGGGGCCCAGCCTGGAGAGACTTAAAGCAGGACCTGATCATGAGAATCTTTGCAGAATTCGGGAGCTTGGGCCTTCTCCTGGAGGCAGGGGTGAGCTATCAGAAAGTTTCCAGCAGGGCAATATGTGATCGAAGCTGTGTTTTTGAAGGATAGGTCATGGTTCTATGGGAATCGACTGGAGAGACGATATAGGAACGATTTATAGAGGAGTTAAGAAACTATTAAAATTGTCTGAGGTTTTGCTGAGTTTTAGCTAGAGAGAATTGTGAGTGAGGGAAGAGCTAATCAAAGAGACTTTTTGAGGTGTAATTTTTAGAAATTGATGTCCAGTTGAAAGATGGGCTTTCAAATACGGAAGAAAGAATATAAAACAGAGTCTCTCTGATTTCTGGTTTGGAAGCTGTTGGGGTGTTGTCACAACTGAGATGGGAAAACAGGAGGGAGAGGCACATGCTTTAAGCATGCTGAGTTTGAGGTATCTTAATTTGCGTCCTCCCAGAAGACGACCTTGAAGGAAAGATTCTCTTCTCAGGAGTTTGTCTGAAACACTGTGAGGAAGAGGGGAAGGAGGGCAAAGAAGGGCAGACACTCCCACGGGGGTTGCGGAGATTATCGCGGTGGCCGCTGGAGCTCACTGCTGCGGTGGCTGTTTGGCAGATGGACGCAGAGATCGCGCATCAGCACGGCTTGCCCAGGGGAGAGGGGGCTCTCACCGGCTCTCAGGGAGGCTGCGAGAGGCCTGGGGAAGCCTCAAGTGGACAGGAAGGTGCTGCCAGGAGGAAGCTGGTGCAGGGGGTGTGTGGAAAGCAAGGGCCAAGGGGCCGTGCCGGGGGCACGGAGGGCGTCGGCTGAAGGGCTCTGCTGAGACGGATCTGCACGTGGAGACGCTGATGCGGGCGGAGGAGAATTCACACACGACGTTCCAGGGAGAAGCGAAGCAGGAGGTCGTGATTCTGGGACAGTCACATGTGTGGGTAAGGTGAGCACGAGCGTTTCAACACCACTTCCTTTCGAAGTATCCTTGCCGGGAAGACATCCCCGTTTGCAACAGTAACCGGTGTGCGCCCCTTTGCCTCTCCCCAGCAGCAGTGACCTTGAACTTCTGAACCAACTCTTCTTCAATAAAATTTCACTCTGGTGGGCAAGAAACCATGGAATGTTATTTCTACCTTTTCTGAGAAGATTATTTTTCTAAGGTTTTATTTCTTAAAAGCGACCTCACTCTATTAAACAGATGGAGGCCAGCTTTCTCAAAAGTGAAGAATAAATTCTGTCATGGGCTGGGTGGAAAGAGTCACACCTGTAATCTCAGCACTTGGGGACGACAAGGAAGGACGATCACTTGAGAGCATGAGTTTGAGGCCAGCCTGGCAATATGGGGAGACCCTATCTCTACAAAAACAACACATTTTAAAACTTGGCCAGATGTGGTGGCATGTGCCTGTGGTCCTAGCTCCTTGTGAGGCTGAGGTGGGAGGATTCCTTGCACCCTGGAGCACTCTAGCCATGGCAACAATGAGACTCCATCTCAAAAAATAAAATAAAATAAAATAAATCTGCCACGTGTCATGGACTAATGTTAGAAAGAGTCTTAAGTTCTTTTTTTTTTTTTCTTTTTTCCATGCCCTGTTGCCCAGGCTGGAGTGCAGTGGCACGATCTCCACTCACTACAACCTACATCTCCTGGGTTCAATCGATTCTTCTGCCTCAGCCTCCCAAGTCGCTGGGATTACAGGCGTGTGCCACCAACCAAGGCTAATTTTTGTATCTTTAGTAGAGATGGGGTTTCACCATGTTGGCCAGGCTGGTCTCAAACTCCCAACCTCAAGCCATCCACCCACCTCAGCCTCCCAAAGTGCTGGGATTACAGGTGTGAGCTACTGTTCTCAGCCTAGAAACATTCTTGAACTGGAGTTGGAATTTTTGCTATAGAAGAAAAGCTCAAGAGACTTGATTATGGAAACAAAAACCAAACGATAAAGAAAGTTGAGAAGATCCTATGTTCTTCATGGCAGGGGCTAGTGCAATCGAGGTTTGGAAATGGAGTATGCACTGGAAGTGAGCACTCCTCTATTTTCCTCTGGACCATTTCTGTCCAGGCCCACCCATTAGCTGGTGCCCCTAGGAAGTTTTTAAAGTATTTTAATCAAATGCATAAATTCTCAGTCCATCTTCCATATTTATGAGCCCATGAGTCTAAGAGCAATATCAAGACTATGTGTGCATAGAGCTTTGGAAGTACCTGAAGTTCTGGGATAAGTTCTAATGTCCTCTCCATGCAGTTGACAGCGTGCCCTTGGATGGATCATTTGACCTTTGAGGATCTCAACTTCCTTATCTGTGTAGTGGTGACAAGATCCATCTCACAAATTTGTAAAGGTCGATGGGATAGGAAATGGGAAATGGCCACAGATGACATAAAGATCTTGACAGTGGAGAAGATTTGGTTTAGAATGCCTTTCACTGTCGTCTTAGGCCTGGGTCCTTCGTGACGTTTCTAGGGCTCTGGTTGCAAGGTGCAGGTGATTACCCTAACCCTGTGAAATACAGGCCGTTCACTCCTGGGGTCCCATGGCGTGTGGCTGAGACTGACTCGGAAATCTAGAGGGCTCAGTGGAGTCTTTCTTTCTGGAAAAGCCTTGGATCTTGGAGATGCCCCGGTCTCTAGTTCCACATGGACCTACCTCCCACAAGTGTGCAATCCTAAGTGGGTTATATCACCCCTCTATGATTCACTTACTGCATCTGAGAAAGGAATGGATTGGGCAGGTTTAACTCCTTCATCTCAATACTTCTCTGATCCTACGCTTAAGACTCTGGACATGGCTACTCCATCCTCTCATTACTCTGGTTGACTCAGAAACAGGTGCTAGAAGCTTCATGAGTCATGTCCTCCTAATGAGCGCTCACTGTCCGCCCTCAGAAGTTTGCTAGCAACCCCAGCCCCAAGCAGCTGACCCTACACCCTTACCTCACCTTTAGCTTTCGGTTCTCCCGTTGGCGCACCCTGGAGTGGACAGAAGAAACAGGCATCTCATTGGATGCCACTTCCCAATGTTAATCAGATCTCTTTTAAACACAGTGAGGGTCTGCATCATTTCCAACTTAGGGGAAAATTCAAGACAGTTCGACAGAGAAAATGGATGAAGAATACAACCCCTCAATTCAGTTCACAACCCTTGAATGTAGACGGTGGCCAGCCCCATGTGGGCCCGTGGCAGGAGTGAAGGAAGTCGAACAGTGTCTAGCGAAACAGAGCACATTTGAAAGCTAAATATCATTTAGGATCTAACAACCAGGTGCACACTTCTTCTTTATGTTTCAGAACACTCTTCCTTGTATTTTAAGACACGTTTCCTCCACTACATTGACCTACCTCCCACCTCGGCCCAGGAAAGCAGATGCCAGGTAGAATGATGGTGATTCCTGCAAGCTCTATGAGTCAGGGACATATGGTGTCCCCAAGCTCCATGTTTACTTTTGTACCTGGAGAGATTAGTCAGCCAGAAGCACAGAATCAGCCTGAATGCCATCTGGCCGTTCCCTGGAGCAGGCTGAAGGTGAAAAGTCAGCCCTGCATACCTTGATAGCTAGGTGAGGGTTGTCGTCAATGGGGGTGGAAATGTTATCTGGTGGTGTACCCACTGGCAGACTCGCTTCTCACTGAACAAGGGAGCACTGCGTTCTGGAGAAGGAAAAGTGGCCATTTACGCTATGGTTTGGGTTCCCCAGCCCTCTGGTGCCGACCTCTCCCCAGTCCGGAGACACTCGCTCCTCAAGATCCTTCTCTCTCCTGCTCAGTCGGAGGCCCGGAAATGGGTCTAAGAGTCATTGGTATTCTGCGTTTTAGCTGGTGCTTTGTCAATGAAAACATTCTGGACTTTGGCCCCACATCTGTCTGCTTTTTAGCTCTGGTCTTGAGGTCTTCGGTAGCTTTCCCAACCTTCCTAAATCTCCCTTTCTTTGTCTGTTAAATGACAATCCTCATAGGGTTGTTGCCTAGGATTAACTTATCTGAGATAATCTATGTAAAGCACCTGGATTTAGGAGAAATGCAATAAAAGTTAGTTCCCTTCTCCCTGGCCTTGGATTACATGGTTTTATTCCTTTTGCCAGCGATTCCTCAGGGAAAGGAAAGCAACTGTGTCATTTGCTATAATCCTAAGTGATGCAGTAAAGTTCTTATCAAAATAATTTTGATGTCCCATTGGCATGTCTGGGCCACGGAAATAATGACATGATGAAAATTAAGTTGAGGCCACTGGCTGACGGAAAGAGCTTAGCTAGTCAGTGCAAAGATAGCTAGACTGGGACTCAGGGAGCCCAGGCTCTTCCCAATGAGGAGAACAATTACACCCAACTCTCTGAAGAGGCACTGGACTTCTGTCGGCCTACAAGTTCTCTTGAGTCCACAGCATTCCAGGTTCACTCCCTGGGGGATCTCTAACCCATAAGGCAGGCTATGGTTCCCAGCCCACCAGCACCAGGAGAAAGACAGTTTGGCAATGGATTTTATAACCAATCCCATACATGGAACTTTTCCATAATTTATCTTGGGGCAATATGTTAAGCCACAATTTATAAAATGTCTCTACTGAATTTCCAGCAGCCCAATGGGTGTCATTATAGGATTTATATTTGTTTCTGGGAAGAGTCATGTTGTCTTTAAAAAAAAAAAAAAAAAACTCTGTTTAGACTGTCTTGCAGCTGTGCTCTGCGGCACAAGGTCCTGGGTGCTGCTGTTGTCTGGGTCAACTTCCCTGGGTCTGTTTGGGGAAATTGTGACATCTAAGCAACTTCAGAGAAATTGATAAGGACTGGAAGGGTGGACTTCGTTCTTCCATGGTGTTCTAATGAATATTTTCAGACTGTCCAAAAATCAAGTTCATTGATTTTTCCAAAGGGCAAATACAAGCAGATGACCCCATTATAAAGGTACCTCCAATGGTTTTCCAGCACTCACTCTCTATTCTTCATGTTGAATAACTGCAATTATGGAGAATGAAGAATACAAAGGAAGAGGCCAGGTACAGTGGCTCGCCCTGTAAGCCCAGCTATTTGGGAGGCTGAAGCAAGAGGATCCCTTGGGCCCAGGAGTTTGAGACCAGCCTATGCAACATAAAATGTCCCTATCTCTACAATAAACTTAGTAATTACCCAGGTGTGGTGGCATGTGCCTGTAGTCCAATTTACTCAGGAGGCCTGGATGGGAGGATCATTTGAGCCTGGGACGCAGAGGTTCCAGTGAGCTATGATTGCACCACTGCACTCCAGCCTGGGTGACAGAGCAAGACTCTGTCTCAAGACAAAAAGAAAAAAAAAAGAAGAAAGAAAGAAAGAAAGGGAAAGGAAGGAAAAGTCCTAAGGTTGGCTGCTGTGGCATATGCAGAGGGCATCCTTCTGAGCAAAAGCTGTCCAGTTATAGAAGGCATCTGTGAAGCCTTGTGCCCTTGAGTGCCGCCTCGTTGGTGAGCCCCTGAGCCAGGTGGGTCCCCAGGATCAGACTCTGAGGGTTTACTTTGTGTTTCCACAGTGCCAAAGGATTGCCGTGACCATGACTGCTCTGTGCACACAGAACAAGAGTGGCCCCAGAGTCCAAAATAAAATAAAGCTGGGCTGGAGGAGTGCCAGATGGCGTAAGCACAGCCTCTCCTTGTAGCCACAGCTGGGTCAAGAAAGGGCTTTGGAGTGGAGAGTAGTGCGCTCCAGCCCTGACCCAGTCTTCTGGATGAGTTCCCATTGTCTTACTTCGAGGTTCAATTTCTTCATTCATAAAATGGAATGACAATGCCTCTGTGGGCTGTGGATTTTCACCATGTGTTCAAAGTGTTATGAGATCAAGGATGGAGGTAGTCGGTTTACTTGCTCTTGTGGAGAAACAAAGAAAAGGAGTTTGGGGCCGGGCACAGGGGCTCATACCTGTAATCCCAGCACTTTGAGAAGACAAGGCAGGAGGATCGCTCAAGCCCAGGAATTTGAGACCAGCCTGGGTAACATAGTGAGACCCCAGTCGCTACAAAATATAAACATGGGAGAGGTGACACTCCTGAGTCACAGCGACTCAGGAGGCTGAGGGGATGATCACGTGTGTGCAGGAGATTGAGGCTACAGTGAACTATGGTGCTGCCACTGCACTCGTCAGAGCAATGGAGCCAGGGTGTGTTTCTAAAAAAGAGAGGGAGAAAGAGAGCAGTGGGCAGGGGGGAGAGAGAAAGAGAGAGAGGAAAAAAAGGAAGGAAGGAAGGGAAAGAAGGAAGGAAAAGAAAGAAGGAAGGAAGGAGGGAGGGAGGGAGAAGGGAGGAAGGGAAGGAGGGAGGGAGGGAAAGAAGGAAGAAAGAAAGGAAGGACAGAGGGAGGGAAATAGGGAAAGAGGGAAGGAGGGAGGGAAAAAAGAAAAGAAGCAAGGAGGGAGGAGGGAAGGAAGTAGGGAAGAATGAAGGGGAAAAAGGAAGGAAGAGGGAGGGAGGCAGGGATGGAAGGAGGGATGGAGGAACAGAAGGAGGGAGGAAGCAAAGGAGGGAATGAGGGAGGGAGAGAGGAAAGAAAGAAAAGAAGGAAGGAAGGAAGAAAAGGAAGGAGGGAGATGGAGAAGGAAGGAAAGTCACACTGCGCCTGCAGCAATGACTTTGAACTTAATAGCTGCCAGGTTAAAGAGTGCTCGCTGGGCAGCCCCTACCCAGCGCTGCCTAAAACCCATTGTTGGAAGGAAGGAAGGAAGGAAAGAAAGGGGAAGGGAAGGGCAGGGGACGGGGGAGGGGAGAGGAGGGGAGGGGAAGGGGAAGAGGACGGAAGAGAACTCGTCTGAACTCAAGTCACGAAG